>SCLG01001334.1:0-11331 GCA_004367875.1 Oikopleura albicans
CGATTTTGACCTGGAGCGCGAATTAGAAGAAAAATTAAAATTGCAAGATTTTAACGAAATAGAGGCGAAAACCAAGCCTAAAATTAACACAGAGATCAGTGACATGGAGGAAGAGCAAGAGAAAAATGATGACAACCCGGTCAACCCGGCTACCCTCGCGTTTGAAGTCCGGGATGTTTCAATATCTACACGGGTGCTGGAATTCCTGAAATCTGAGATATTCTCGAAGGATTACAAAAACATCTCGGTGGTCCCCATTACAACGTAAGATAGTCGATTTTAGTTTACGAAAACCAAGTTACTAAATTAGGACTAAAATCTGCCGTGAACATAGATGAGATTCTTTAAATTCGAAATTTCAAATCATGTTTCGCTGAAGTCAGAGTCGCTTTACTAATAAAGGACTGCTGAAACTCAGTATTAATACACTGAAACACCTTAATAACCAGGCTCAGAATGTATATGCGAGCGGTGGATTTATTGTTAAAATCGCGATTAACCCAAAAATCCGGATTTTCAACGTATCGTTTATTTATTTATTAAAATAATTACAAATGATTACGAAAAAAGCATACCTAGAGTGTATACAAGGGTAGTGCTAATTGCCTATTTCTCGTTTCAGGTGCATATCGATATGACCTGTAAAACTAATAAAGTGCACATTTCTAGCAATGACACTGAAATCAGTGGCTAGTAAGCCTTTCTTAAGAAAGCCTTTATGTCAAAGTGCGGCTCAAACTTGCTGAGAAAATGGAAATAGGCCAATATCACTTACTCTGAGCGTATGCATGAGAAAGTATTCTGATATTCGTTTTGTGGGTCAATGAAACAAGACTCCTAGGAATAACGTTTTACGGGTTATGAATAACGATTTACAAAATCAATATCCGTCGCTAGCTAATCGCTAGGTCATTCTGGAAAATCTTAAAATTTTCATGCCTCTTCACGACTAATCGCGTCGAAATTATAAGTCCCATGAAATACTTCGAGTAGGGCGCTCATTTCAGAGCTGATGGAACACGAGACGTTACGTAGGTGGTCGTGATAAACATGTGACATTCAGAATGTGACACATGGTAAACAATATTTTTCACATTTTTTTCAAGAAAATGGTAACAAGAGGCTTTACGTAGGAGGTCGTAATAAACATGTGACATCTAGAATGTGACACATGGTAAACAATCTTTCCACATATTTTCAAGATAATAGTCACGTGAAAAAATTTTTTACGTAAATATTCGGGATGAACACGTGACAATCAAAACTGGATACATGGTGAGCAACTGTGTTGCACGGTTCCTATGATCATAGATCATGTGAAAATATGGTCCAGGATTATGAACACCAAATTTAGTGGGTTCCGAAAAATGGGGAATAACAAATGTATCCGCTATAAGGAATAAGATATCGACTAGTTGTTTGTCATTCTCAAAATTTAGAGGCTTACAAAATAAATCATCTCCCCATGAACACGACAACAGTTATGGTACTCACATAAAAAATGTTGAATTAAGAAGAGTAACCAGACGCACTCTTGAGAATTCTAGATTATACAGTGAAAATTACTGTCACGAAATTTAGTGTTAGAAATATTTTTGGGTTAACAAACTGTTACCTAAGGATGTACAACATTACTAACAACTGTTTAATGGCATTTCTAATCAAAATTTGAATGGCTAAAGGGTAGTACAAACACGAAATTTCGAGGAAAATATTATGGTCTTGTAAATTTGAAGTGATATTCAATTCACATAAAATCTGAATCAGCCTTATGAAAACACTAATTTATATGAGTCTTATAGCGGAACTAACCTAACCATAAGGATTGAAAAATGTGGTGTTATTAAAAAGTTCTGCAAGTTTCATCAAATATTTTAGGGATGATGAAACTAACATGGCTGATGCAATGGTCATATGGCTGAAGAATACGGATGAACCGGAGGGATATGGCCAGATTTGGTCGGATCCAACTCAGAATTCGGAGAACATCATCAAGTTTATCAAGGATGTGGTGACGCAAGCGGTATTTACAAAAGTAACGTTTCGCTATGGAAAAAACCTGTTTGTCGCGCCATTGTTGGTTCACAATGACGCTACAATGAACGACGTCAGAAAAGCGATGGTTTTCATTGGAAAGTAAGTACAAGAAAAAATGAATCGAAAGCTTAATGGAAACCATAAAAACATATAGCGGTATCGAGGTTCAGTTTAAAATGCAGAAAATTATTAATTGAGAAAATGTTTACCAAATAATAGTAAAAGATTGCATGAGTCGGATACGCGCCAAAATAGTGGTAACTAGAATCTAATTAGGTTATAAGCACTAATTTTAGGGAACCGGAGTGATTACTCCGGTCACAATCAAAATCAAACACAAAAAACGGTGATGAAAAACGTTTCAGAAAAAACCATAAATGTACTCGTGAGGTTACGAGCATCTATTTTGATTAGTAGCGAGACTGATTGAGTAAAATTAAGCACATCACGTGAAAAAGCCTAATTATGGAGGATTTATTAAAATAACTTGATTTTACACTAAATTTAGAAGAGCCGACGTAGGTCGGCACACATATACAGAAAGTACCGAACAATTAACCGAGGATGCATTAATAAATAATCAAAAAGCCGTCGGAAGAATTTTACACTTGTGATCACTTTGATTACGGAATCGTGTACATAATATCCATAAAGCTCTACATGAAAAAGTTGGCCCAACATATTTTTCTTCCCTAAATTTATTGAGCAAAAATAGCGTTACAATTAATCCCGCTGTATTGACATCGTCCGCACTATGTTAATCTAGTTTTAAAACGTTTACAGCTCTAAATTTAGCGAGGTTTATTTATTAAACCCAACAATGAAGAAATAATGTATGAGATAGGCGTAGGAACTGGCGTTTAAATTATCAAACAAAAATATTGGTTTATTATTGCTTACGTTTGTATTTAGGAAACTGATGAGTGACGTTGAATGGTTCGTGGTGGGGGCACGAGAAAAACCCCTTAAAAAGCGAGGATACGTACCTCAGGACCGACAAGCTTTCCATGCGTTTGACTCAACATACAAGGACTCGCCTCCAAACAAGATCTGGAAATCAGTTAAAGAATCCAAATTGGCCGAGGATTGCTTTGACTCATTTTCGGACCTTAACCTCAAGCCTGCATCTACGTTTATAAAAAGTAAGTAACAGGCTCAACGTCCAAAACAATTGTCAAACGAACACAGATTTCAGCGTCTTCGGCTTTCCCATTTCGTTTGAAATAAGACTGGGAATAATAACCATAAAACAATAGGCCATCACTAGACTATATCAGAAAGTTAAGGTACAGTCACATTGAAAAAGTTTGAACAATAAATCAACGCTTTAATCAGTGAAAGATTGGATCCTAAAAAGTAATCCACCAATCACAAAATTTAGTGTAAACGGCCAAGCCCCGTTTAATTATTAATAATCGACAGCTTATAAAACAAAACAAATTCTTATAACTTCATTTTAAGGTCTTCATAAACGTTTTGACGATTGGACGTTTACTCCATACCGAGCACGTCAAGTACTCAATCTATATGTGCTACTGGTTAGATCGGAAGCTGTCACAAAGGCCTTGGGTAAAAGTCGCCCAAAAATCAACTCTAAATTTGGAGGTCATGATGACAAGTACTGGGCCGGAAATATGGTTCCAGAAATAATGAACAAGCTGGGCAACAGTGTGGCACTTCCTGTCCATATTGAACACTCAGTCAGAAGCACGGAAGTTCTGGAACAACTGAGAGTGATGTCAGGATTGTGTGGCAGGATTGATAGGGTTCAAAGTGCAATCGTTGAACCAACGGTCTCGAATATAGAAAAAGTCCTAACGCTAATCAACATGCGTGAGATAACTCAAATGTCAGCAATTGAGGTTCTATCGACGTATAAAGAAACGGAAGGAAGCAAAAGCCTGGAGGACATCCTGAAGTTCGTAGACAAAATGCTGGAGCTGTCGGTATTTAAGGTCTGTTCGATGCTATTTGAAAAGAACGACCAGAAATTCCTCTATAATGAGATCAATGAAATCAGTGATGTAATGGGTATAGTAATGGACATTAATGACCGGATCTCGGAGCGTTACAACACAATTTGTTCAATCTTCAGATCAAACAAATTGGCAAAGTTGGCCGAGAGGGTTTTCGGAAAAGAGAAAACAACTCGATACTTGTTCTTTTTACAGAGCAAATCACTGAACTCAGCGGAATTGGTTACAGTTGCGAAAATGAAATCGGTAATCATCGACACGATTTCGGGAATGTTCAACAAAAAAGACCAGATGATCGCTCGATTCCCACAAGTAATTCTGGTGGAAAATTTTATGGAAACAGAATTTTATGCCCAATCAATGGCCAAAGTCAACAGGGAGTTAACGCAGCCAATCAGAGGCGCCGTTGATGCGGCGCGCTCTCGGGAAAAACTGATTTCAGAGAAAGTCGCCCAAATGGTCGAACAATTAAAAAATCCGCGTACTTCAAAGAACAAGTTGGAAAAGCTTTCCGGACAGATTGAGAAGTTGGTAGATGCGAGAGTCACAGATGATGGAGTCGTTGAAGTACGTGCCCCGTTTCTATCAAATACACTCTTTGACACGGTGGCCAACCAGCTCTCTGAATTCTTTGGCGTCACATGTCGGTACATGGGTGACATCCGGGAGTTCCAAGTTGAAGATAAAATTCTTACAGTTGGGTTGTCAGGACTTGAATCCCAGCTTATAGCGATGGATAGCTCTGTCATGAAAGAGAGGATTGCGGCTTTATATGAACCGGACATTGAAACGTCAACGGAAAAGGTGGTGGAATTTCTAATGAGTTGTAAACGGAAACTTTCGTTCGGAATGCGTACGGAAATGAAGAAATTGTTCGTGAAATCGGGTGCTGGATCAACAGAAATCGGTGATCACGGAAATATAGCAGTCACTCGAAACATCAAACGCCAAAACAACATCTGTATGGCAGAAAATATTGATGGTAGTTTGTGCACATCCATTTTGACGAATGAGGACGATTACATTTGCAAAACTCACACTGACATCAGGGACTACGGTAATCGTACAAAGCAGTCTACAGAGTCAAAGTTTGAATTCGTCTGGGGCTTTACTAAGTACGATTTTGTTTCGGCAGCAAAATCAACGCCGCCAATGATAATGAAGCAGCTAACTTCTACTAGAATAACGGCGGAGGAAGTGTTTGTGTTAGCGTTTTTATATGAAGAACGAATGTTGAAGCTTCTATGGGTGTTTGCCACAGAGAATTGGGACGCGTTTTTGGACTGTGACACACGGAAATCAGTGATAGAAGCCTGTAGTAGTCACATGAATGAGCAGTGTCAATGGTTTGACATAGTTCAACACGTCAACAATAAATTACAGATGCGAATGTATGGGACTTATTACGAGAAAAAATTGGTCCCTTGGGAGACAGTTGAGGATTATCTGAGAATCCTACGAAAAAAGATTACGAATCAAGGCTTTACCACTGAGCTCGGCGATGCAGTGGGTGAATGGAGTTCGGAACTCAAAGTAAACAAAGCGGGCCCTTCAACGGTTACTAACTTCAAACCCAGAACTCCGCGATCATATTATATCTCACCTTGTATGGGAGAGTCAAATTTCCCAACAACTGGATTAGGATCGACCACCCCATTGCCGTTTGTATCAGAATTCACTACCGGATCGGAGCTAGATTACGTGATAATGTACTCACAAGAGTGGTACCAAGAAAGTCCGTATTTTTCACACGCTGGAAAGGCGGCGCGATTCGAATTAACTGAAGAACAAAAACGTCGGAGGATGACACGGCGGACAAGTACTTCATGCTCGAATATGACGTTTGCCGATAATAAAAAATTGGCGTTCCCATTATCCATCGTTAATGTAAAAAATAACGAACAACCGGTTGAAGTTCCGATGACAGAGTTTTTCAAAACGAAGAATTGGATCTCGTTCAAACACTCAATGAATTCAGCGATAAAAACTTGGACTAACGAGGCACTCATGTCGGAATTACAAACAGTGTTGATCCTATCATTAACAAAGACTGATCATTTGGATGATTATGTTCAGGAAAAGTATAATCAGACAATAAACTGTACAAGTTTACAATGGGTCTTTATGAATATGGCGCTTAACAAAAAATATAAAAGAGTAGATCTTCTATAAGGTCGGGAATCAAATTACAAAACACCAAAGGACTCAACATAATGGACATCAATTGTCATGAGTATAATTGTAGTCCGGACAAAATATACTCGCGTTTAAAAGGTAGTTGAAAAAAGTGGGCTGATTATAAGGTCATGCTTAATAACAACATATTAGGTCTGGGTTAGCAAGTATAACCCTTTCTATATACAATGAATTCAGAGGTTAATAGGGGTTCAAAAGACATTATAAAACCAATTAAAAATTAGGGTCCATAAAAAGAGAAAACGAGACACAGAGTTCAGCTGATTATACTATAAAGGCAACAAGAAACCTTTTGGGCAAAGACATAGATGCAACTGCGGGTCAGGTTCACTGCCACTTCGAAATGCAATTGTTGATCGCATACAATAACACACTTGGCAACAATAAGATCGGATTGATGATTTTCATGTCATCAATGTCATGCATGGGAAATGCACTTCGCCATATGAAGTTTGGCCAATTCAAGGTGCCGGAAAAGATGCGTGACTGGTCCTACAATGAAATCAGAGATTATAGGTCTGATGCATCGGTCATTACTGACCCAAAAATGTCGTTGGCCAAAGCCTGCAAACACCCAATAATTTACTTAACTCCCATGATGAACCACGCGGGTCTTCATAAAGTAAGGGATGTTCAGGATGAAAAATATGTGTTCAAGATGAATAGGGTCATCTGGTTCCAAGTGACGACCTTAATGAATGATGAAAATGAAAATAATTTCGTCAAAGGACCGGGTTTAGGATAATTATAAAAGTGAGTTGTGACAATAGTTAGTGGACAAGGCCAGTCCAAACTGAACTCAGTGGAAATTCATAGTGTAATCGAATTGTTACCACTAATAGTAAAAGATTATTTGCAATTAATCATACACTGTATGTATTAGACACATGTTTCTATATAGCGTATCAATTAAAAATTGAATGAACATACAAGTATGTTTATTTCACGCTAGAAAAGTGCTAAATTCAACAAGTACCGTCGTATATTACACTTGTAAAATAATATTATTAACCCATAAAAAGAACAGTTACAATCTATTGATGCGATCAGCTCCCCGGTCACTATCAACAGTGTATGCCATAAAAGTAACCCGATTATCGTTTCGCCTTACACAGGATTATCATTCCAGGACCAGATTCTACAAGTGGATGAAGTTACCGCTGATTTCAGTGCAAACTCATACAAAATGGACAGACGAGCCTGTGAAGTAACGCTGTTGCTGGTTCACGAGTCGGCTAATGGCAACAACAAATATGTGTCCTATGCGGAACCCCAGCGATTGGTAGTCAAAAGCGAACTATTCCCAGAGATCCGAGCGGTCCCTATACTACAATCGCCAACATACACCAAATTTAGGGAAGATTACATAGTACCGATGGGTGGCACAACCTTAGCAACAATGGGGGCTTTCGCAGCTCGTATGCACACAGCACGGAGATACAATAATCTTCACGATGCTGTAGGACAACTGCCTTCAACAGCACTGGGATTCAAGAAAAAGTCACATGATCCAATACGGGTCACGTTTGAGCGCCGAAATCAGTGGAGAATGCCTACTTATCATTGGCCAAATGGCAAACTGACGAATTCGGCGCCAGTTGAAGCAGTGCTTAAAAAAGCAGGCAGTCGAGTGGACTATCAACAAGCATATCAAAATGATAATCCGCCAGAAAACGAGCAAATCTCTTCACGTGTAGTTATCAATACTATGAAACGCGGTTTCTCTGGAAATACTCTACAGGCAGATTTCATAAATAACCCTAATAATCAGGGCTCAACTAAATTTAGAGGCGTTATTTCATGGGTACATTAGAAGATGTGACTAACAAAATATAAGAAATAACATCACGCTTTGCGAACTTACAAAAATTGTTTATATTCAATTACTATAGGTATAATATTTATGGTCTTTGTTAACAAAAAATCTAAGAAAATTAGAATTTTCAATTTTCAAGTAGAAACCATAACAAGACTAATAATGAATGGCGACGGTACCTATCGCTAGACACTAATTGAACGTTCAAAATGTGACTTTACAAGCGAAAAAACCGCACTATGCGACTCACAACTAAAAAATATTCTCATTAAAAATGATAATTTGATAAAATCACTAATTTTCGTGTGCCGAAATTTCTTCGGCAATCAGGAATAAATTTAAATAACGCTATGCCACTAAATTTAGAGTAATGGCAACGGGAAAAATTAATTTCTATATTCCTTCATCTAGTCACAAATAAATATCCTGACGAAGTATAAGAAAGTAGTAGTCAAACTATTTACATACCCAAAATAATTAACCAAAAAATTACAGTAGAAAATCATTATGGTGATAACTTTATGAAAACCAAATATTAGATCCGAGAAGAACAACGAAAGGACTTCAAGGGTCAGTTTGGTGAAGACATTCGACAGCGAAACAATGACACTTGTGTCCGATCGGCCAACACGATCGAGCATAACAAAAAAGTTGCGCATCAGCACAAGATCGCCCAACACAAACGAATTCTGGGACTGCTCAAAACAAGAACAAAAATTCAATTTGAAATGTTCAAACGTGGCAGCTTCAAAATGATACCTGACCGTGTTAGGAACAACAATGCATTGAAGATCGCACTGAAATCGGCGCAAGACCCAGAACAATTTGCACAGATATTTGAGAACCAATTTACGCGCGACTACCTGCTATTGCCTTCTCAGATAAAATATTGGGCACGCATCGAGAAATTCAAAAATGCGGAGAAATTAGGTCGATACGCGGAATCATACTGGGGGTTCAGCTTGGATCAGGCTAAGCTCGAGCGAAAGGATGAAGAACTGGCCCAGAACATCTTTACATCTGGGGCTTTCGAAAAGCATATTGAGGAGATCATGGAAGAATGGGAATTAAAATAAGGTAAGCATTCTCGTATAAAAATTTGAATTACACCTAATTTAATTATGTGCTCAACCACTAAAAACTTCCTTAATAAAAAAGATAAGTCGTAAGGAGTAAGGGTGAAATTAATTTGTGAGGAGTTCACGATAAGAGTTTCAAGTTTTTAATTAACAGTTAGTACTGTTACACTAAATTTTGTGAAGTTATGCCTCGAATTCAATTTAACGTGTCACATGACTGGATCAATATTTCTACGACAATATTCTAAGTGTTTAGCATCTTTTCACACAAATTTTCCATAATCGTAATTTTATACATGCCATAATTTTTTC
This sequence comes from Oikopleura albicans, assembly GCA_004367875.1. Taxonomy (NCBI): domain Eukaryota; kingdom Metazoa; phylum Chordata; class Appendicularia; order Copelata; family Oikopleuridae; genus Oikopleura; species Oikopleura albicans. Next base: position 9,417 of record SCLG01001334.1, read on the forward strand.
GGTTAAATATTATGGTTATTTTTTCATAAACCGCTCTGATGAATTGCCAATAAACATGATTTCTATAGTTCGAATTCGGTATACGAAATACTCTCAAGCCGACAGGAAATCACAGATATCAGCGAAAAAACAATTACAATATACCGGACGCTTCAAACATGCCAAAATGCCTACACTTCAAACAATTAAGCTGTATGAAAGGAAAGGTGTTTGTTGATTGCATTTCACTAAAATTAGTGTTATGAAATGACAATTATACAAATGTCTATCTTTTAAGGATATTTATTTTTTACTGCTTTATCTGTAAACAGTTCACTGCCAACATGATCATAATGATAATGGGTCTACGGTATTTAACCGGACTTTGTATACACAATGAAATAAAATTTACAGCACAATAAATTTCAAAAAGTGACATAGCGAATGAAGTAATTATATATACAAATGAACTGCAATGTTAATGAATTGTTGGCAGGAGGTCTTTAGATCAAAAAGGATAAGCTCATTTTTTAATCACTGAAGTCATTGTCGGTGTCGGTGTCGGTGTCAGGGTCAATAAATGTCAACTGAGAAAGGTTGTGTTCAGTATCCAAAATTGGTGAAACCAAAATTTGATTGGCAGGCCGTCGGGCACGGAACAGGCGGTCATCGAAAATATCGGAAGATCCATCCGAATCACGGATATCAGAGTCATCATGCTCGCTTTCTGTATCAGTATCAGTGTCGGGATAAATAAACGGTAATTGTGATCGGTTGTGTTCAGTATCCAGCAGTCGGGAAATCAAAAATTGATTAATTGGGCGCCGAGCTCTGAGATAGCGCTCATCAAAAATATCGGAAGAAACATCCGAATCTCTGATTTCAGGGTCAGATGTTGGGACATCAGCATCGCTATTTTGTATAAACATCTCAAAAGATGCTTCTGAATCGCTGAACTCAGGCGCTGCTGGCATTGGGGGTAAATCTCCATAATTGACTCGACCAGCATAGGCAGGGATTGTATCGTTAACGTTAGAATCGCCAGATGACTCAGTTCCACCTATAGAGCTGTCACTGCTATCGAAGGCGAATTCTGGGTATCTCTGAGGGGGAGTTATATAATTAGAAACATACAACTCGTCAATCTCTTCATCATAAAAATCACCATCGTTATAATAATTATAACATGGCTGATACTCAAAATGTTCTTCCTCAGAGAAATCGGAGAAATCACTAATGCTACCGACACTAGACATGACCACCAACGATTGAAAAAATGAACAGAAAATTGAAAAAATAAAAAATTGAACTTTTTGACTTACCTAATTCAATGATATTAAAATCGTGCTTATATAGCCCGTTCAGAAAAAACTCACCACTAGAAGAGCAGCTGGGCATCTGTAAATAATTAATTGACTAAACAGATGGAACTATCTAATTGGATGATTGGCAAAGAGTAATGCGCCCATCTGGAGTAATCAAGGAACGATCAAGTAATCATGTCAATTAATCACAAAGGAATTTAGGCAGAATTAAAAAATATCAAGGGTAAAAATTATAAAATGTTATTTCTGTTTTGAAAGAATAACACACATTCACTGAATTCATTATGTAGAAACTGACTGTAAACGAAAAAGTTTAGAAATAAATTTCGGAAATATATAAAAAATTCTAGTATTAGGCTAATAAATGGTATAAAAACACCGAAATCTGAGACAAAACTCACACTCGCAAAAATTTTTGTGAAGACAGCAAGTCATCAATATGGCGCAGATAAAAGAGGAATTTTTTGGTAAAATGTCGGAATTTTATCAGACAGGTGACCAAGTTGGCCCACTATCAGCCATGGAATGGGTAGAGAATGAGGTAATTTCTTATCAGTTTACACAAAAAAGTTTCTAGTTTCCGAAGACTAAACACAAACAACAAGTGATCA
>SCLG01001336.1:0-12486 GCA_004367875.1 Oikopleura albicans
TCAAAAGAGAATCATCATCGTCTAAAAAGTATTTTAGTACATACATTTATTTTTTACCTTCCAAAAATTTTCCAACGAGTGCCCTAAAATATGGCCCACAATTGATTTAACTTGTAAACTGATCATCATTCATATGAAAAAACCGCCGTATTTGCGAAACCGACGTTTGTGTGTTAGAGGTTGGTGCCGGTAATAGCAAATGTCCGATAACATAATTCCTGTTTTTGTTAAAAAATGAAGTATTTGTCAACATTAGACATTATGTGCGTAGTCCTACAGTAACGCTTACAATAACACTAGTTGGTCCCAAAGTTAAGTAAAAACTACCTTTGTCATTCATCATCAAAAGCGGCATCATTTGGTTCATCCCAACTGGACTATCACCCATCGATTGGAACATCATCATCATCATGAGATCATCGGTTGTCGAGGAGTTGTTGTTGTCGTCCATCATCAACAACGGCAACATCATATTCATTTGCTCGTCGGTATCTGATGTACAGTCCTGGTTCATCATATCGGTCATCAAAAAGAGGGATTTAAAATCGAGGGAGTCGTCGCCTAGGAGTAAAAGTGGCATAATTGAGTTTATATCGCCCATTCCGCCCCCTTGCATCATCATCATCATCATGAGCATATTTGAGTTGTCGGTTGTTTTACTGTCATCATCATCCAACAACAACAACGGCAACATCATATTCATCTGGTTAGCCTGGTTGGGATTCGATACTCCTTGTTGTTGCATCATAAGCATAAGCAGCGTAGAGTCTATCGCTTGGCATCCGCACAGAAAACTAAGAAAAAATTTCATGTTTTTTTTTAAATATTTTTGATATCTTACCCCCAAAAACACATTCATTATAAAGGGTGAAAGAAGTCGGGGAGCCTCCCAATTTCACCCGCACTCTATCTCAAATGCCTGCGCAGCAGCGGGCGACGCGAAAAGAAAAAACGAGTTTTAATGCAATTTTGAGCAGACTGTATATAGTCAGCTTGTCCCAACTATTACGGTTAAGCCGTAAATTTTTAACGCCGTAATTTGTNAGAAAATCATGTTTTTGGGTGAATTGGTTAAAATCGAAATAATCCAAAAAAAATACATAAAGTAATTTTTTCTTTCGCAGCTTTTTTGTTTTTATCAGAGGCAAGTGGGGATAGGAGAGAGTTGGGCATGAAGTCGATTCTTACCTGTTAGACAATCGAAATTTTTTACTTGTAAATGAAACTTTATTTCAAGATTTTTAGTTTAAGTAAAAAGGTTTTTAGTAAAAGTTAAAAATCAATGGGTGAAAAAACCCCTACTGTATCTTAGAAAGTACAGTAGGGGAAAAACCACTTACATGAAGTTAACTAATTTTATATTCGACGTATCACCCTACACGTTTGTTAAAAAAACATGAAGTATTTTTAGTGATGGGCAACTAATCATGCTGGCTTCAGTTACTTAGGTTAAGCACATACACCATTATGATCGTCGACTATAAAATCCAGAAGGGAGAAGAATTGCAGCGTATAAAAAAGGTTTTTATCAACAGAAACAATGCAAAATTTTTAAAAGTTATACTTAAAAATTTTTTACTTATTTCTTCCGATTTTCACGACGGACTGGGAGACTGGTTATGTAATAGGAAAACAATGAATATTATACGGTATAATTAAACAGCGTAACTAGTTAATTATTATTATTCTAGTTGTTAATTATTATGTATAATATTAAGTTCCACGACGAATTATTAGTATTATAATGAACTAAAACCACTAATTATAGAGTTGCGTTTTTTACCATTTTTTTCTAGAATTGAAATTGAAAATTGTATTTAATTCGTCGCAACACAATTTTTCTTTCATTCTAAGTTCATTTTTCGAAGTGGAACAAGCATGGAGTTTAACTCGAATTTAAAGCGGTTTTTAGACACCGAGAAAATTATGGAGTTAACTCCGACGTTACGAGATGGTGTTATGGCATCGGTAGTCGACGGTTTGAAACAGGTAACTAATTTTTGAGATTAGTTTCGTTGGAAATGGATGGGAAATCGGGGAATTAGATTTAGAGTAAACGACGTTTATTTTTCGTATGATTGAGACGTTTATTATTATTAAAATTCAATTCGTGCAGCTTCAATTTCATTATGAGGGCCGATGATTGCTTCGTCGGTATTAATTATAGTGTATAGGCCCAAAATTTGACCGTAAAATTATCTGGTTACTATGGTATATAGGCTATAATTATAGAGTGCTATTAGTAAGTTAACTAGCATTAGTTGCGTCGTGAACATGGTTTAACAGGCGGTTTTTTTAGTTCATTCGCCCCGTTTTGAAATCGCCGGCTGTTTTTCGCTTTAGCCAAGCCATGTTGGATTTACGAGCGGATTATACGACCGTCGGCGAAGAATTCGTGCGAGATAATTTGTTCTCACCGAAAAACCGAAAAGTTCGTAAACTCGACGCGGTATCATTTTGTCAACGCTTGCTCAAAGTTGTTAACGCCGTAACGCGTGTTTATGAGTTTTACTCCGCCGACTCGAAAACCGAGCTTTTCGACGTTTTGTTAGAGTTCGACGCATTTTTTTATTTGACGCGCAAGGTCGATGATATTTTTGTGTCAAACGATGGCTTGTCGGCCACCGATTTTCGACCATATGAGGTCGCCATGGCTGAGGAATACTTGTCAATCGTCGAATTTTGTTCATTGGTTTTGGACGCGCGACGAATCGAGTGGGGAGTTGGGCTAACCGACGGCGAGGAGTTAACCGCTGAAGATAAAAACTTCTACGCAATTCAATGGATTTTGACTCATGAGAGTCATCCGTCGATTCCGGAAGCTGAGCTATTCGACGATTTACAATTGCATTTTACCCCCGGACTCGACGAAACAATGCTGTCCGTTGTCGAAGATAACGAAACCGTCCCTGATTTGTAAGTTTTAACCAATACATAATTGATTCAAATATGTTAAAGTTGTAAAGAAAAGTGGACTTTTCTTAACCTTAGAGTTTTGGATATATGAACCGGTTTTTGTAGTACGTCGTTATTTTTAGATTTTCGTCGTAACCGGTAATTTTTACCATAAAAAAGGAGAAAAAAGTCCATTTTAAATTTTATTAGTGTTATAAATATCATATTTTAGTGTTTATTTATAATTTTTAACATGATGTTTGAAACAAATTTTTAGTTTGAGACATCGGATGTACACCTACCGCGGAAAAGAAATTTCAATGTATCATCTTGATTCAACCGGCGTGCAAACTATGTTAAATCGGCGCGTTCAATTGGCAGAGCCATTAAAAGTTTTTTGGTTTTTGTCCTTGTCGGTACAAAAAACGCTTTGTGAACGACGTTTACAATTTTTGAAAGATGGTACCTTTGTCGCAACGCAGGATCCATTCTCACCCACCGAGCGTTCCTTTTTTATGGGAAATTTGGGCGAGTTAAATTGTTCTGACCCCCGCGAGAATCCTCATAAAGTTGAGGGTCGGTCCGTCGCCAATAAAAAACTTGAATGGTTGTTACTTACCAACCGTTCCACGCGATTCGATTTTTTGACGGCGTACGTTTATGCGCACAATTTGGATTCCGACTACTTGTGCGGTCATAGGTTTCCATGGGATAGTGCCCATTGTACGTCGATTAAGCGTAAAAATGTGGCCGTGGCCATTGAAGGAAAGATCCCAGATAGACAGATTCCCGACGGCGCATTTTTTTATGAGTGTAAAAAATGCGATAATCTCGCTGAGGGTGACCTTCATTATATATGGAAGTCAATCGGAATTGTCATTTGTGCACGGGCCGCACTACATTGCAAAACGACGATGACCAAACCATTTGTAAGTAATGATTTGGAATTAACTCTTTCCTTTTATTTTTATTTTTTGTTTCTTTTTGGGATTTATGATTATGCACTACGTCATCTCTCAGTAAACCATTTTGCAAAAAGCACAACGAGGTGGCGAGGGGTTAAGTTCCTCTATTATTTAACGTCGAAGAAAAAAATACCTTTTATATGAATATCATAAAGAATTTAAGATTTAAAAAAGCTGTGGTTTTATGAGTTTTCAGAAAGTAAAAATAATAATAAATAGTAATTTTTGTTATTGTTATTAGCGCCGATTTATCTAACGAACGATTTGTAAAATAAGCAGTAAATTTTACATTTTAGATAAAGCGTCGAACGAAGAAAGACACTACATCGACGGCTGACAGTTTTGAAAAGGCGGCGTATTTCCAAGATTTTTTCGACGAGACGGTTTACATACCTTTACTTGGCGCCGATCAAAGTGAGCCGTACCGTGGATGTTATTTGACCGACGGAGGAGTTTATTATTCCATTTGCTTCGGTCATGGCTTAACTGCGACGGTAAGAAAATAATGATAAATATTATTTTTTCATATTTTAATCATATGTTTATTTTTTAACCCGTATTCGCCGAAGGATTAATATGATTAATTTTAAGAATCACTTTTTTCGCAGTGCTTATTATGATTATTAATATATTATAATCAATTTGTAAAAATGAGATCATAATTATAGTAACATAATCGGAAAAAATTAGATTATTTCATTATGTTTATCTTTTTATAATTATGTTAACGTTTTAGCGCGACGTACCATCGAACCGATCAGCCCTAAAATCGATGATGGATTTTGCGGAGGTTAAGTATGTCGAACATGATGCTCGGTTCTTCATTAACATGGAAACAACGACGTTGGATTCATTGAAGAAGCTGTTTGACCAGGCTTTGGCCTATTTTTATTCATTTTACACAGCCCAGTTTTCGCCGCATGAAATTCATTCATTTGTTCAATTTTATGAGTTTGCAGTGTATAACAACGGCGTTTTCACGGAACCTGCACTTTTTGATGAGTAAGTAAAATTGAGACATGAGTAATATATTCAGTTTTATAGAACTGAATACAGTCAACGACCCCTCATCGGACGCCCAGGCCCAATTGGGCAAGCGACCGGCGAGGGGTCGTTGACTGTATATTATTATAGCAATTAATTGGAATTATTAGACACGAATTTGTCAAAGTTAGAAACTCTGCGCCTTTAAATTAAGTTTATTAAGGCGATTCCGCAAGTTTGCTGGGGAAGTTGGTCGACGGGTTAAGGAACAACTTCGTAAAGATACGAAGTCATTGGAGGCATTGAAGTTATTTGCCGATGAAGGTCGACGTGAGGATTTGGGCGAATTCCACCGCCAAAATCCCGAGTGGACTATGGAGGCTGTTAACGGCGCAATTCATCCTACCTTAAAAAAGGGGGATGTCAACATTGATTTGTGGCTACAGAATCCCACATGTGTACTCTGCCCCGAGCGATTTTGTTGGTCCCAAACTTGCAAGAACAGTTTGGACACCCTGGAAAATTTTATCGACGTTATAAACCATGTCGATTACGGCCTGATTGAGCGCGAATTTCCCGAGCTCGAATCTTTCGAGCGGCCTTGGCCAGAGTTGGTGGCGAAATATTCTTTTGGGCCGACGTATGAGTCAGCGCAGCAAAAGGCACTCAAGGCAGCCGGGTTTACTTATGCGACGATGGCCAGTATCTGCCAAAGATATGGTGTTTGCGCCGTATTAAAGGACACATCGGGGCCATTTGCCAAATTCGATTCGACGCCAGGTTATGTGATGTATATCCCGGCGGTAGGAACTTTACCGAAGTGTCCTTATGTGATTTCTCTGCATAGTGAGATCCCAGTTGATTTTGGGTATGACAGTTGGAAACGCGACGAAAAAAATAAGGAGGAGTTATGGGTTGAAATGATGGCTTCAGCCGAACCATTGGCGACGGAAAATGAAAACCTATCCCAGGAGACTACTGACATGCTTTTATCATTAGACCAGTTTACTACTGTAATTACTGAAGCACGCAAATAATTTATAGTTATTTTTTTTGTTAAGATAGTTTTTCGTCGTTAAGATTTTTATATTTTAATCATGTTTTTAACCAAGTTTTACTACATTCTGATTCCACAGCTTTTATTCTCTACAATATTATTCCAAAAAAGGTTCAATTTTGAAAAAAAGATAAAAAAAATAGAAAAGTAAGAAAAATAGTTCATTACTTTAAAATTATATCTTTCAAAGTTTTTCTCCTCGACGATAGTTGAAAGGAAAGAGTCATCCATAATCATAACATAAGGTTATGTAATTAAGTGTGCGCCGTTATGTTGCCAAGTTCAAACCAATAAAGTTCAATTTATTTCCAGAAACTGACCCCTTTGATGATTTCATTTTAGAATTTATTTTGCAGAAGTAAATAAGCATGTTATATTAACGACGGTTCATGATATTTAGTATCGGAAGATTTTATCAAAATGATTTGTAAATCTTATCATGTAATAACATAATTTGTGAAATTTCGACGTATCGATTGGGGACCATAAGTTAAAACTTACAGCGTGAGTATGGTTTTTTTGGCAAAAGCAAGTGACGACGGTTCCCACCCTAAGGCGTCCGCCAATTAGAAGTCGCTTTTTGTTTTTGTGGCGCGTATTGTAAAGCGTGGGCGGACATCTTAGGGTGGTAACCGTCGTCTTTTGTTTACGATCGGAGCGAAAATGAAATAACATAGCGCATTATGAAATTATGTCGACGAGTATACAAGCGGGCAAGCGAAACGAGATAAATAAAATTAGGCGAAAAAATGTCTAAAGTGAAAATAACTTATTTAGAAACAGTTATTTTTTCTCTCTTTTTATAGACTTCATTTATCATTAAAAAATGATCGTCGAAGTGAGTTTTTTCGCAGAATTTTGACCGGTGTTTTAACTATGTTTTTCGACGATTTATTAAGTGGGGTAGCCTCAATCAAGGAGACACTTTTTGGTGCTTTGAACGACGATTGGACACTTTTTTTCTGGGTTGGCTCTTTTTTGTTGAAAGAGGAAAAATCGCCGGAATCAGAGAATGGCGTTAGGTCGAATTTATTCGAAAAATTGTAAACTTTGGAACTTGAATATAAACTATATTCGTTCCAGGAGATATGTTCACCGCCGCCAGCCTCACTCTTGAGTTCCAAAAGGCGCTCAATTTTGTGAACGGCGACTTTGTCGTCGTTTTCAAGAATGCGTTGAGCCGAGTCTTTGATATGACCAATTTTAGTGGTCGCCTTTTTGATATTTTCGACGGAATCTTTAAGAGTTGATTTGAATCGTCGAATTTCATGGCCCATGAAATCATAAAAAGTTTTAGCCATTTGATTTTTAACGTCACTGTTTGATTTGAAACTGTTTTTGAGTACAGATTTCAAATTTGTTTCGGCGTTGACAAAAGTTTCAACCTCGCTAACAAATTCAGTGATATTCCAATCGATGGAAAAAATTTCATTTGACAAAACCTCATAGTCGCCCCTTAAAATTTCCGCACGACGAATGGAAACTTCTTTTTTTATTTGGGCGTCAGTCCATTTAATCTTCTCCTGGAGTGTGATTAAACGGACCTGGCGGGTTTCGGTTTTTGTCAAATTGCGCTCGATCATTTCGACGTTATCTGCGCACTTAAGAAGCTCATTTTTCAACGTCGTTGCATAAGCGTGATGGTTTGCAATAAGGTTATTGCATTCCAGGTCAAGCTTATTAATGATGTTAGGGACGTTGACCATGTGGTTGTTAAGTGCGCCGATATTACAGTTGGTGACTAATTCAAGTGTTAGGTCATCAATGGAAAAACCAAAAATGTCTTTAGACCAGCCGTACACATAAAAATGTGGCAAAAGACGGTGCCGAATTTTTGGGTCGTCGAAATTTAACTTCCGTTTTTTTAGGCGTTCGTGAGATTGAACGTCAGATACAAAAGAGGCGTCGGTGGTTTCCGAAATGCCACCTGGTAACATTTGAAAAATGTCCGAGCTAATGCTCCGATCAGTGCCATTTTTATTCTCGCCGAAAGTTATTTCGAGTAGGTCAATAATATCACATGATAAGTTACAGTCGTTAATTTCGACAAGAGAATCGTCGGAAAAATTAACCCTGCCGCAATTTAGGCGGTCTTTGAAAAATTCATGAACCGTCGTTTCTTTACTGTATAAAATACATCTATCAAGAAGGTATTTTTTTAATTCGACGTTATTGTCTAAGTTTTCTAAAGTTTCTAAAGTTTTCTAAAGTTTCTAAGTTTTTGTTAAAGTTTTCTGAAAACCATCCATATTCCAAACCGTGTCGGCGATAATTGTGCAACTTTCCAAGGAGGCAAAGTTGGCTTCTTCTCGTAAGATGCGGTTCTTTACATGATTGACGTCGCGCATAAAGTCAAGGATGATACTTTGTTCATTGGTGCAGATAGCGTCGGCAATATTATGTTTTCTGATAATATTCTCAAGCACCAATGAACGGTGTATTTCGGCGAGAAGTCCCTTTTTGAATTTGGTATCGGTGTCCAGGTTTGATTGACCATAATGACCGACGCATTTCGGGCAGCAAAATTGGGCTAAAATTTCCCATGGCGTGTCATTTGGAAAGTTAGCCGCGTTGCAAAAATAGTGGTCGTTGCGTCGGTAAGGTAGGATTTTTAAACCTTTTTGGTTAACGTCGTAGATATAACCACAGTAACCGTTGCAATCCATAAAAATTTCCGCCTGAGTTGGAGACAACAAGTTCAATATTGTCATCGGCGTCAATCCCTTTTTTGCACTGACTTTTTGCCAAACGCCCGGCGTATATCGGTTAATTTTTCTTGTCGCGACGCAAATCGTTGCTATACTTTTGTAGTCTTCCCAGTCTAATCCGTCGTCAATCAGATCTTTGACACCTTTTTTGTCGACGATTACTATTTGAAAATATTTAATTAATTACTGATTTAGAATTGTTATATTGAATTTAAGGTTTTAAAATCATTTTCGTAGATTTTAAATTAATTATCCCGGTCATAGATAAATCAACATAAGTCAATTCATCATTATATGAATAATTTTAATCGACGTATATAACATTAAGTAATTATTAAAATTTCCTGATCCAAAAAATTGGAAATTTGAAACGGCGACACCACACGCAGCTAGAATGAAGAGGAATGGTTGAAAGTTGATTGTTTGGTAACTTGAAAAACTTGTAAAATCGTCATGGTATGTTTAAGACAACGACCATTTCACATGAAAAAGAAGAGACTAGGCGATAACGTCGGGTTCTTTTCTTATTTTCATAAGATTAAGTTTTTTAGAACGTGAAATCGAACGGTTGAAATTCATATTATTAGGGGAGGAGAGACCCAAAAATATAATAATAATGAATATTCACGACGGTCAAAGATGTGTTAAATGAAAATGAAAATAGGCCAATGGGAGTTAAAATCTTAGCAGGATTGAGTCTTGTAAAATTTCGTCGATCGTAGGTGTAATACCACATTTTCGGTATAGTGGTGCAAAACTACGATCGCATGTGACCGTGGTCATGGCATGCAAAAGATGTTCGGGCAAATCCGAAAAAGTTTTCAGTTTTTTCTTATTTGCCGTCGCAATTAACTCTCTTTCTTTGTTGAGAAGCCATAAATTTTCATGGCTTAAGGTTTTTGGCTTACATTTAACACATTTATCATCGTCGGTTTTTTTATGTTGGCATAAATTATTAAAATATAATTTAAGTTCTTGCTTGAAGTTGTACATTCCCATTAGGGCACGAATACGACGCGGTAATTTGTTAAATTCGTTAATATAACAAATTGGCCAGATATCATTGATATCTTTTACTACAGCCTTATTTCTGGTTTTTCCTTTTTTAGCTTTTTCAAGATGGGTTTTTAGAAAATCAGGAATTTTCATTTTAAGATCATATATTCCTGTATTCATTAACGCAAAAAATCGACGTTGCATATCCCCAGCGGATTCCCCGTTCGGGCCTGTAGTGGTCTTAAAAGGACTTATAACCGTGCCCCCTACGACGTAGAGACATTTTTTTAACATATTGTACAGCGTTGGTGGATTTTGAGAAATATAAATCGAATTAAGACGATTTATAGCTAGGTAACGATGAGTGTTCCAAATTGAGCGCAGATTAGCAGTTCTCAAAATTTCGGCGTGTGAGATATAGCGATTAATTTGATGAAATTGAAGATTTAAGATAATTTTCAGTTGATCACATATCATTTTTTGTAACTTTGAATAAATATCCGACGTAAAAAAGGGTTGACAGTCCATAGCGTGACTGAAAGACCCAACTGCCAGTGACTGATATAGTTCACAAATTTGTTTGGGTGACCCAAAATTTAACATACTTCTCGCTTTCAGGCCTGCGTCGAAAATTTTGCCTATAATATGTTGTATTTGGTCGGAAAGATCCCCGTTACTGTTTAATCTACAACCGAGATAATTAGTTTTGTCGCCGCTGGTGACTTTAACTCCCCCACATTCAATATTATCATCCCACTCACCCATTTTCAGGACTTCAGTTTTGAGTGGGTGAAGTTTGATTTTTACGTTTTTCAACGCTTTTTCAACATGAATGGCGGCGTCATTGAGTTTAGCGTTGAGCTCGGCTTCATTGGCGGCGGTTTCTAAAACTAAAATGTCATCGGCGTATGCTACAACTTTACCGGAATCGGTTATAGATTCGAATACGGAGTTGTAGACAAAATTAAAAGTCGACGGACCGGGCCCACTCCCTTGGACAACGCCCCTAGCAGGTAAAGGGACGGGATCCGATCTTTCCCCGTCTTTTTCGACGATAAAAGATCGATCAGAGATGAAGTCTCTGAACCAAGCAAAAGTGCTTTCGGAAGTGCATGGGTACAACCTATCAAGTAGGTCATAGTGACATACACTTCCGAAAGCATTCTTGGCGTCCACTAGGAGTAAACCGGCGAGCTGTTCCCCTAATACACGACGAATTCTTATCTCATTGGTCACTTCACAAATTGCAGTACCGCAACCAACCCCTTTGCGAAAACCGTGTTGCGACGAAAAAAGTAAATTGTTTTTTTCCATAAAATGTAGGAATTGTGCCGAAACAATTTTCTCAGTGGCGCCAGCTAGCGTGTCCGCTATAGTGATTGGTCGCCAATTTGCGATTTTAGATAAATCCCCTTTTTTGGGGATCGGCGTAACACGATTTTGTTTCCAAAAATTATAATAAAAACCTTTGAGTAAGCTGGAGTTAACTATTTCCAACATAGCGTCGATATATGCTTCTGGAAGTTCGCCGAGAAATCTTCTGTTGTACCCCGATAAGCCTCTAGTGGTTGGCTTACAAGATAAAACAGCGGCGCGAAGCGAGTCTCTTACGGAAGTTCCCTCCCAAGTAACCGGCGTTAAATTAAAAATTTGGTTTTTATCAATGTTTTTCTGTAAATTATTAGCGTTGTTCCAACTGAAATTGCTTTTTTTAGGCGTTTCATCGCCCCATTGTAGTTTCGCAAACCCGGAGGCGACGTCATTGACAGGAATGGGGCAGCAATTTAAATTGGTTCGATTTTTTACAATTTTATTGTAAGATTTGTTAAATTCGTCGTTGTCGAAAAAAACACAGTTACTTTGTTTACCTGTGATAAAGTTTTGCCTGTCGATTTTGGATAAGCGTCGGTAATGCTTGCGGACAATTTTAAAAATTTCAACAAAATGTTTTTTTGTGTTATCATTTTTAAAATTGTCCGTACTAATAGTTTCACGCATTGAGTTCATTCGACGCATCCATAAAACCGTATTTTCCGTTAAAGACGGTTCAAACAGTTTAACTCGTTGTTCTGTGATACTTTCTGGTTCGACGACGTCGACCAGTTTTTGTAGGAAATTTTGTATTTTGAATGCCTTGTTAGTTGCAGATAAATTATTATCATTTAGGGTATTTTCGAGTATACCCCAAGTTTTTGTGGCGGCGTTAAAGATTTCACTCGGAGCGGCGATTTTTCGTTTAAAAGCTTTCCCGCTGATTTCGAATTTACTCAAATCATAATCTATCCTCCCTTTTTGGCCAAGGTGACCGTCGGTACCAAGGGAGTCTTTGAGGTTTAAGTGAAAAAAATTTGAATGATTTTTTATATTACGAATAAAAACACCATCAATCGTCGATTCGTAGTCTTTTTTATTTTTGTAAGATTTACGAAACGTCGATTTAGATACGAGATTTTTATAGCCTGGAAGTTGCTGGATAATTTTTTTAGTTTTGGGATTATCATGATCCAGTAAGTGCGTATTAAAATCCCCGGCGATTATTGATTTGACAGTAGGGTTAGAATCCCTAATTATACCTAAGTCAGTATAAAATTTATCTTTTGTGTAGTCAGAATAGCCGTATTTTTTAGAACTATCGCCTGGACGATATAACGACGTAAAAGTAATTTTGAAATCAATATCGCGGAACAAAATTTTACAGAACGGCGGAGGAGAGTTAATTTGTTTGACATTTTTGGCAAATTCTTCTTTGTACATAATAGCGGCGTAGCATTTACCTTTTAGATCAGGGGTGCTGTGGACTAATTTATATTTCGACGGACAAATCTTGCTTGCAAATCGGACTCAAAAATGGGATGAGTAAAGAATAGTGTGCGAGCGCGCG
>SCLG01001337.1:0-11280 GCA_004367875.1 Oikopleura albicans
AATTTTGAGCGTAAAGTAACCTTTGACGAATTCTATCAAATACTCAAGGATTGTGTTCGTTTTTTCAGACTTGAAATGAAATAAAAATACTATAGGACCTAAAAACTTCCAAAAAACTCGACTTAACTCTCAAGGGTCGCATCGGATAATAATATTTTTAAGATAAAACTGTATAGGAATGTGTACAGAGTTTAACTCTCGAAATTTTTTATCCAATTGAATAAAACGGGCATAAAAGCTTACCAACGAAAATAAAATATATTACAGAAAAAATGAGCTCCATGAGTCAATTTTGCGCATCATAGCTGCTATTATAGGTAATTACATAGCAGATATAAAATTGCAAAGCTATTACCCAGGATCCTTGAGAGCTTCTAATTCATTGTCGGCGATATACACAACATCAACAAGCGAAAGAAAATGCCGGATAACTGCGCTGGTGGTTTGAATTTTTTTGATTACGATTATTAGGAAAACCAGCTTTGGAGGTAAAGATTAAAAAAAAACGAACACTGGTAGTGTCTGTCGCTGGAAAGAGGTCATTTTAATATCAAATGTCTTTTTGACTGATAAGTTTGAGGATGAAAAACAATAAATCATACTTTTATTAGTTTTTGTCTCATCATAATTTTAGTATGGGAAATTACAATATTCTCAGCCGGAAACGAATTTTTACCTTTATGAGC
This sequence comes from Oikopleura albicans, assembly GCA_004367875.1. NCBI lineage: Eukaryota > Metazoa > Chordata > Appendicularia > Copelata > Oikopleuridae > Oikopleura > Oikopleura albicans. Next base: position 687 of record SCLG01001337.1, read on the forward strand.
TAGAAGTCTTTCAAATCTATATCAACCGATTTACGGATAGGAAAATTTTGCATCTGGTCGAGAAGTGTAATTTAACTTAATGTGGCTTTAAATGTAGCCGGTATAAAACTCGATAAAAGTGGTTGTTTATTCCAAAGAAACGGAAACAATGATATGGGGGCCAGGCTTCAATTCAATATTTTGAGAACATGATCATTTTAAAGCCATGAAATTTTTGAAAGAAAAAAAAAATTTCACGATAACATACCTGTGCATAGTGTTCCGAAAACCCCCAAATTACGCGGTAGCGGTCGTCGCCGTTTGTCGACAACCGCTGGACGGTCGTTTACCAACTATTTTTAAATTCGAAAAAACACTGTTCTTAATGATTAAAATTTAAATATCGACAGACCGACGGTCGTCGATTACTCTAAAAACTTCGGTAGGGACGTCAGTAGGGTCTTCGGTAGCGTTCCTCGAATTATCGGAATACTGGCTATGCATAGGTGTATGAACACTTTTGTCGAAACATTAGAGTTGAACTATAAAATATAAATAACAAAAAGTTTTTTGTTTTGACGTAACTTTGGAAGTTGCGGTTAGGAACTTCAAATGTTCTACAGATTTCAATTTCTATATGAATCGCCCTTTACGCATTCACGTTTTGCACTCATTCATATAATTGATGATTTAACAAAAAAGTTCGAAATATGTCTTAAGTACTGCTAGTTGTTTTAACTAACATATGAACTGAAATACTATGTGTCACGAATAAGACTAAAGTATATTTTATACAGTCTGTTTATTAAATCACTTAATCACAGGGACCGATATTTAAATAGAACAGAAAAAACTTCGTAATTTGTCAGATATTGGAATAAAACGATAATGATCAAAGATATTGTCTAATGAATCTGGACTCTTAAGTTGAGTTCTGCTGTGATAACCCGTGAATTTCACTCCGTCCCACTTCCAAGTACTGATCCTATAACATTGTTGATTAATTGTTATAGAAGATAGGGACCTTTCAGACTTTTCCGCGAGCTTGGAATTTTTTTCTTAAAACTATCCTATTGGACGTAGTTTGTCCTCTTGAATTCAACCCTGCCGAAAAAATTATAACAAATAGCTAGTTTTGGCGCTACAGAGCAAAAAAGTGCTAAAATGGAGTAATTCATTAAGTACAACCGTTCTTGAATAAAAAACCTGCAAGGTCTCATACTGATATTGTAGTAAACTTACTTTGAATTCGCACCGTCGATATGGAAAAGGTATTCTCCATTGAACACTGAAAATGCTTGTTTTCTATGGAATGGATGTATATTGAGCGTATGGGTTTTATAAATCGTATTTTCCCACTCCTTGCTATAATCATTCCATAAAAATGTTTTATCTCGAAAGTCCTGTGGAAATACAAACAACTTGTCTGTACTGTTGGTAGTTGAAACCGCAACCGACTTATAAAAGGATACTTGATAAGAGATTACACAGGTTGCGCCGTTATGGTTCATCCCGTTATGTTTCACTTTTTCCCGAGCGTGCTGTTATGTTTCACTTTTTTGAAAATATTTTCCCCTAATACATATCTTTATATGTTAAGCCCTACGCCGTTATGTTTCACTTTTTCCCGATCGGGCCATTATGTTTCACTATTTTTCGATTGTTTTGGTTAAACATAACGGCGCATCCTGTGTATAAATAATTCCTCAAAACATATGATTTAAGCCCCAAACTTCCCAAGATAAAGGTACATCTGCATATTATTTAAATTATAAATAAACCGTTTAAGAGTTCCTAAATGCTTTTCGAAGTTTTCTTTGTATCGAAAGATTGTTGAAAAAAAAAATAAAATATTTGTTCAGTTAGCCAATGACTTGCGGTTTAAATATTGAGTTCAGCTGATCTGAGCGCGGTGATTAATCTAGAATGACCACTCAATAATAACGACTCACTAATAAATTTTAACATAAATTATTCATAAAGATTTAATTTTTTTATTTCACTTCTTTAAAAACGTATAGGTTTTTTTGACATGTAATCTTTTATACCACGATTAATTAAACGGTTTTTAATAATCAAATCAACTATAGAGCGTATCGCATAAATTTCCGCTGTGATAAGCACGTATGTTTTGCCTAATTTCTAGATGGTCGTAGAAAATTTTCTCTAAGGGTGTGCCCCTTTTTCTCCCCTCTTTATCAATACGCCACTATACAAACAGTTAATTATATCTAAAAATCTTTATGGAATATTATGCTTCATGATTTTGTCAGGTCTGAGCCTGGCACGTATGTCTACTATATAGAACTATTAATATTTATAGAACCTTTTTTGTTGTAACGCAAGATAAAACAATGAATCCAATTACGCAAAAAAAATTAAAGTAGAAAGTTAAAACGTGTATACTTATTGATGTAGACTACAGTCTGTGGCGCTTTATTGATAAAGCGGGGAGACAAGAGAAGCACCCCACTTAGAGAAAAAAAGGAAAATTGCTCTTTTCTACGACCATCTAGAAATTAGGTAAAACATACGTGCTTAGCACAGCGGAAATTTATGCTATACGCTCTGTAGTCTTGAGCGTTTCCAAAATGTGTACAACAAAAAATGTCAAAAATGTCCGTAATCTATGAACTTGTACTCTACACTCGCTTTAGATTTTTGTAATCTCTTCCTGGATCGGTTTTGTATTCATAGGAATCATCCCCAGGGTACGGTTTGATACTTGTCGGAAAACTTATTTTTAGAATTGATTATGTTTAATTTATAAGTTATATAATTTTATAAGTTAAGGGGGTTACTCTCATTTGGTAAATATCGTCCTGATTTTCAAACGCGAAAAAATTTGCCGGAAAAGCGTTTTTCTTCTTTTTTCCTCTCTCCACTGCGTGGAAGTAGCGGTGCGCGCAAATCTCGCTAATAACGATCCGAATAGCGTAAATATGAGGGCAAATTTTAAGATTACCTTATTAACAATATTCAGGCGGTGCATAATTCTTTTGATAATTCTCTTTTATAATTATTGTCTCATAATTAGTGGTTTTTACCATATTATGGGCTGAATAATATAGTTTGCTTAGAATGAACCCTAACTTGGATTGACAAGAATGTCTATATCATACGGAAACCCGTTACTTACAGCAATAAGTAGTTCATTGTATATTATCAAGGTTGTGTCGTTTTTATCTGTATTATTGTTTTATGAATGCCTTTCGACAAGATCGAATTAAATTAAGGAGAGTACATAACTTTTGAAATAGTCACGCTGTATAATGACTCTCAACCGGTATCTTAAGCGATATGAAAAATTTGCCTGGTAACCCCATTTAGGATCAGTCTCAGATCAAAAGTACTCGATTTCAAAAATATTTTTCATGGTGTCACCAACAATTCATAAAACATAACTTTACCAATAGAGCGTGTTTCATAGTCCAATAAGTCTAAACTGAAAAAAATGTTAATTGTATTGCCGCAAGATTTTTTTTTATAAGAAACGATTATAAATTATAATGTTTAACATTAAGTAAAAAAAGATAAGGAAGAACGCAGTATAAATAATTGACCAAAAATATGATTTTGTTAACGCCCAAAAAAACATTTGGCGTTGTTTGAAAAATTATGAATCATAACACGAATCCTATTACATATTGTATTGACTAATTTAATTAGTGATAATATAATTAATGCATTAATATTATTATAATGATCATATCATTTCCTGTAAAACTTGCATTTTTACTGTATATACCTGCTACGCCAAATCTGAGGTGAATTTCTGGAAAATGCCAAGACAACAACTTGATTATAATGAATACATGTGCCGAATGTGAATTCGAACGGTAGGGTACCCAATTGGCGCATTCTGTGTTTTTCTAGGACTGCGATTTGATTGCTTTCTCTCCCACCAAAGGCATATATCATATTCGAAACAGAAGTAATACACACCGATTCGTCAATTGCTCCGTCTGATAAGTCCATAGATACTCTCTTGTCATCAGCTACATATAATATCGGAGGTTTGGTAAATCCTTAAAATAGTTTAAGGAATTTTCTTGATTCTGAGAACTTATGAAAAAATGAGTACACACCTGCGCAGTTATCTTTCCACCAAATTTTTCGAAAAGCGGAAAGATAACTGCACCGTCGGGAAGATAAGTGCACAATGTGTAGGCACCTACGAGGCCGTTCTAGATTCTTTCAAATTTATAAGCGCGAAAATGCGCAATTGAGCTTCTAAAGAGAGAAATAAAAAATAAAATGCCAAAAAAAGAATAAATTTTTAGTTGTTTTTTTCGCCATTTTTGTATGTTTTCCCCTAGTATTTCCGCCTACGCACTACCCATCAGAGATAACAGTTTGCAATTGAGGTAACACTTTTTCTTGGATCTTTATTTCATTTTTGTTATCAGTTCTGAAAGAAAAATAACTCACAAGGGACATTGGTCGCTTTTTTAGCTTATTATAAACAACAACAAAAATTTCCCGAAATGCCGCATTCACATTTCAAAATTGCATTTAAAACTTGCGAATTTATTAATAAGTGGTTGTCTATATTATAGACTCTATAATGTTATTAAGACTGAAATGAGTAAAGTAACACAAATTACAACTTTTTACGTTTTTTATCCCTTGTACAAGAAATGAAAAGAAAACTAAGAATGTTTGATAAAAAAAATAAAAGGGCAAAAATATTTTGGGCAGAAAGATAAATGCGTAGTGTGTAGGCGGATTAACTGGACAATTTTTCTCGAAAAAGCGGAAAGATAACTACACCGACGGGGCTGAGCGGAAATATAACTGCCGGAAAGATAACTGCGCAGTTGGTGTATTTGACCGAACAATCTCTAAAACAACAATAGTATGAAAAAAATACTACAGTGTGGTTGATACCAAAACTTTCTTTGTTGACAAGTTCTCTGGTTTTTTCTCTCATTTTTGTTTTTTAATTATCGCTGATTTGCTTGTAGCCTGCGTGCTTGTAGCCTGTCGGATTACCATCCTAGAAAAAAAAGAGAATTCCTTCTGGTGTTGGTAAGCCAACAGGCTGATAATAATGCAGGCTACAGATTCACTCGGTCTCTCGATCACACACCATGTCACGGCCTGATCCTCACTTATTCCGTAATTTACAGACTGTTCTCGTTAACCATTTTTTTCGAAATTTTTATTGGGGCTGTAACGTTTTGGGTTCTTTTTGGTAAAAAACTTTGGGAAAAAATGAAAAAGAGGAATGGCGTGTAAATATCCCGTGGTTACTTTTTAACTTCACAAAACAAAAATGAGAGAAAAAACGAGAGAAAAATAAAAAAAATTCTTGAATACGGAAGGTTTTGTTATCAACCACACTGTATATACTTGTTTATTTATTATATTTATTGATTGTTTTAAAGTGCATTCTGTGAATTTCGAATTAATTTCGCGTATAACTGGTATAATAACAGATGAGCCCCGGTTTATAATTTGTTTTTGAATTAGCAATTTTTTCTCAATTATTTTTTTGATAATCTTATGAAGATACAACTAAATTATTATTTTAGTTTTTTTGTACCAAAGTCCACGTGGTGTCCCAATCCAATAAAAAGATGATGGCTGTAACTTAGATGGCTGTAACTTATATATAATATATAATATATAATTTATATCTTGCTCATAGATTGGGACACCATTTGGCTTTTGCTATAAAAACACTTAAGTAACAATGTAGTAAACTGGCCAAATCGATCGCTAAGAACTCAAAAAGTGTATGACTTCTTATTTCAAAACCGTATTTACCTTGACCTTCTATGCACTCTGCATTAATTGCAAAGTTCTTGGTCCATGAGCCGTTGTGGAACTCTCCCCAAGTAGTGTTACCATTCAAACATACGTTGTCATATTTGTATGCCCAACCTTCTTCATACTTTCCGTCAAAATATGATTGACTTTTCCCCAATACCCAAATTGTGCGATTGGCAGTACTTCTGTAGTAATTCCACAATGCATAAGAATATCTACCAAGAAATAATGGTTTATCATCAACTGATTTATCCGAAAAAGTGTACAGCTGATTAAACCAAGAAAAATGTAATCCGGATAATTCTAATTGATGACAGCACGATGTATCTGGGAGACTTGGAACATTATCCGGAACTAAATCAAAATACAGTCAGGTGACGTTTCTGAAGATGTCTGGGGATCATAAATTGTCGTTAAAACTTCTTTGAACGGTGGTTCCTCGTATCGACTACAAACTGACTCGCTCGACTCGAAAAATATTAAGGCGTAAGCAAAGATTTTTTTGTGTCCTTTGTTTTTTTCGTAGTCGATTCGAGGTTTGAGGGGGTTTTCTAGCGAAAAAAAAACAATTTTTTTTTCTTTTTTTTCAATTGAAAAAAGAAAAAAGTATCGTTTAAGATTATTTTTCCGTATTAACGAACTGATAAACTAAATTTTGAAAACTTTTAAATATATATTCGGGCAGCATTTTTCAAGGCGATTTTTTCGAATACACGTATGATAATTTTTCCATTTTTGTCAATAAAGTCGGTAATTATCAAACAATTAATACATGCGTACGAAAACTCATTACAAGCCGCCATTGATTTGAAACATCAAATATACGCGACTTTGTCCTCATATGCGCGTAATTTAGTAAGCATATGCTCATAATTAAGTTTGCAAATTTTTCATATAATATAAACCAAACTTTCGTTTATCGTTCATACACAAACATGTCTGACAATTTGGATATACATTTAGATTATGTTTTAAACACGGAAAAACCCGGCCGGAAAATGGTTTTTTTGGAAAACTACTACAGAGAGTGTAGTCATGAGAAACCGACATACGCGGGCTTCCACCGAAGTAACGGTCCCAGAAAGGGAACATTAAATGGTGCTATCACGTTGCGGTTTCCTGACGGCTACTTTGTTATGAACCTATTAAACAATTTTTTTAAACTTGAAAAAAATCGTGACCTCAGACATAAATGAAGTCAATAATTTGCACCTGGAATTATTGCCGCTTTTTTGCACGCAGATGCTGAATTAGCCACCCGCTTAGCAGCATCAAAAGTTTTTCCATCTGCAAGTTATCGCTTATGTTATTTTCAATATTTGTGTTTTCGACAAAAGGCTCCCGATGACCATCAAAAAAAAAATTTTTGTATTTTTTTCTACAGTTTTTTTTTAGATATTTAGAAAGCATGATTCATTCTGGACAGGAGAAAAATAATCTGAAAACTCAGTTATAATTCTAACGTGAAAAAAATGAGGAAAAGGGCGTGTGCATAGTCTTAAAAAAAAAAATTTTTTTTCGAATTTTTTTAGATATTTAGAAAGCTGAATTCATGCTGAATACGGGAAAAATAATCTTAAGACTTAATTATAACTATTTCGTGAAATTATCATAACAAGGGCGCGCCCAAAGTCTCGCTCGCTTTCTCTTTTTTAGAGCGGGCGCGAAAAACGTAGTCGATACGAGGTAGCTTAAGATATAACAATTTGATCGCGATATCATACCGCGGTTTTTTTAACAGTACCAATTTTCGTCACTAAATAACCCTTCGCCGGTTTTAACTGTGGACAAATTAAATTTAATACATACTCAACTTGGGTTCTTTCTAATTCTTCACAAAACAAAAAAAATACAATCAGAGCACGATACGTGCCTTGAACTTCAGTAAAAGCACCAAGGTTTATAGAGGACCCCCGACGACACAAACTGAATCAGTTATATGTCCAATCGGTTGAAAACAAAAAAGTTTTTATCCACCTTAAAAGCTATAACTTTAAGTTATAGCCTGATAGGCTAAAGGTCAAAAGTTTATTAAGGCTGACGTGCATTTGAACTATTAGGGATATAACTTACCGGTATAGTCTATAAGTAATAGACCTTATAGTTTGAATCCACGTTAGCTTTTATAACATTTTGACCATGGTGCACATTTACCTTTCTCCATTTTCAAAGGAAGCTTAAATAGACAGACTTGCTTTTATGGCGTTTTTCATACATTTGACACATACCTGGGTTGAATACGGAAACAAAGTTATTGACCGGTTTTTCTCCCCATGGAATTGCCAAAAATGACGTCCCTGTCCATGATTCTATTTATCAAAGTTTATTTGGCGTTTTGATATAATTAAATAATACTGTATTGGCACAGCGGGCTTTCGGAGAAAAGGATTACCGGAAAATATGTTTTTCGGACAACAATACCAGAAAAAGGGTTTCCGGAGAAACTGTATGAAAACGAAATTTGAACGAAATTCATGAAAAACTTCTGTGGAGAATAAGTTTTTCGAACAAAATATCTTGAAATTATCGATTGGGTCTGGCTGTCTTATATTAATTTTACGAAAAAACGGTGTTACCAGAAAAGTTTTAATACGAAAAACGTTTCTACGAGAAACCACGGTTACCAATATTCATACTTTAGATTAAGTCTTAGATTATATATAATATTACCTCTTTCAGGAACTTGATTCATGAATGTTATGTTCAAGTTTGCAGTAGACGTATGAACGACAAGATAATTTGTCGACGCAGTTTTTATGTATTTTCTTTCTAAACCAAGTTTTGGACGTTTTCGGGCATAGTCGGGAAACCAGACGTGTATACTATGCGTATCATCATTAAAAGCAAGCGGACGTAAAGGCGGTATTTGCTCCCCATTAACCAAAACAAACTTATTGATATTAATCCCTTCTTCGCCGGGTAAAAAGCTTTCAATGTAATAATTTTTGCCAAGAGGAATGTTACATTTTGTGAGTTGGTTTGACTTATTCGATGCTTTGACGAAGATTTGATAAAATGGGAAAATAATTTGGTCGAGTATAATTTGGACAGTTATTTATGAACAGCACGAATATAATATTGAATTTCAACCACCGGTTTAGGACCGGTCAGTTGTGTTATTAAGATATTTCGGTCTCTTCGGAACAACGCTAATACAGATGATTTTGGTCACCATAATTATTTCCGTGAGACCCCCAAGAAACCGTGAAATTGAAGGAAATTCGAAAATGCGAAATAGTAAGGCTTTTAGCAATAACACTAAAACAATTTTCAAGTATTAAATAAAAAAATCATCACGCTATCGATGGAATTCACTAAAAACTGACCTTATCACATTTTACAACAAATCCTATACTAATTCGACCCCCAAATTCAAAGTTAAAGCTTTCCGGGCAAGAGAGCTTTGGAACGGCTTGAAAAGTATTACAAAATACGGATTCCTCAGACGGATTCACGAGACAGAAATTTTCGGGACGAAACTGGTGTATTGATAAACGTACAATGAAGGCAGCTAGTGATACCATTGCAATCGCAAGAGCAAAATACTCTGCCAATGAGTCCCATTTCCCGAGTTTTTCGACTTTTGACTCTCTTTTTCGATATTTGAGCAGTTGGCGTATTTCTACAGCAGCAAGTAATATTAATACAACAAACGAACCCGCACAAATACTACTTATAACGGTGACACCATACTCCATATTAAGCGCATTTTCGGCAAAGGTTTTGCTGGATGGATTATATCCCGGTTTACAGTATTGGGATTTTTCTTTAGATATTTCATAACAATCCAAACCACCACACATACTTATTGACGGCCCGAGATTAATTCGTAAATATTCCAATAAATTGTACTTAGTTTGACACCTAAAAATTTTAGACATCATACACTTAAACGCAGCCGGTACAAATTTTCTGTTTATAATTAAGGACGGATAGGTCGATATATTAATAAACTGTATGTTCGGAATAAACGCTATCGTTTATTTCACAATAATACCATTATCAGTCTGTCCACATATTATTCCCTCGTTTATGCTGAGCAGTGTTGCGAAAGTTGACCAACGGTCGATTTTTTTCTCAACGCTAGCGTTAGCCAACTTACCAAATTTTCCCAACGCCTAACGCTAGCGTTGGTCAACGCACTAATTTTTCCCAACGCCCAACGCAAGTGTTGACTGACGCACTAATTTTCCCAACACCCAACGCAAGTGTTGGCTGACGCACTAATTTTCCCAACGCCAACGTTGGCAAAAACATTATTTTTCCCCAACGCCCAACGCTAGCCTTGGCCAACGCACCGTTTTTTCCCAACGCATCGATTTTTTTTAACGCCCAAGTTGGACGGTCCAACTTAGTAACGCAATTTTTTGAGCGTACTTGGCGCTAAATATTCTCAAATAGTACAAAAATATTCACGTGACTAGGAAACATGATATCTGTCAAAAAAGTAAAAAAAAAACAATGTACGATATTTAATTTGAGAAAAAATTTTGTTGGAAAAATCCCAAAAATGCCTCAACGCTTAACGCTCCAAACGCGGTGGGCGAAAAATTGTCCCAACGCTTCCAACACGTTGGCAGAAAAACTGCCTCAACGCCCAACCTTCCCAACGCGTTGGGAGAAAAATAGCTCAACCCTCCTAACGCGTTGGGAGAAAAATTGCCCAAACGCGTTGGTTGGGCGTTGGCCAACGCATCCAAACGCCCAACGTTTCCAACTCTGATGCTGAGTGTATTATTTACAAACATCTAGTCACGAAGTAATCATACTAGATCTAGCTAGAGTGATAGGTAGGGGGTGGACCATGTGAAATTGGGCCAAAATTGACTAGTTCAACTTT
>SCLG01001338.1:0-11256 GCA_004367875.1 Oikopleura albicans
AAATTTTTTTTTCCTTTTTGATGCTGCAGCATGCTGCAATCAGGTCTGACGGTGTTATGACGATATTTGATACCGAGCTTTTTACGTTTAGCAGGCGATGCATCATTTGAATATTACTACGTGTTTGTATCCCAGTGACTAGAATCCATTCATTTTTTAGGTTTATCTGATTTATTACTCTCCCTTATGGAGAGATTTGAACTACATACAAGCTGTTACACGAATAATAACTGTACAAGTAATAGAATGCTGGCAGGCAATTCAGAAACAGTTACTGGTTTCGGGCACGTTGAGCAGGGGGAGGTGATAAGCAGCCCAACATTGTAATTGGTTGGGTGGTACTTTGTTTCCGCTGATTGAGCATTAAGTCCTAAGCAAGTAGCAGGTAAAAGGGGAGGCCGAGTTGACCACCATACCAGTCCCAGGGCAAGAAGCAGAAAAGTGAGCTGGCCAAAAAAACAGGTAAGCGGCGTGAGTTATTGGAAAAGACCATTTTAAAGCAAGGCGGGCCGGTTAAGACTAAACTAAGGAACAGCAAATTAATTTTTAAGAAAGGCGAAAGAATCATCATAGTGATATGTCCGGGAGACGTCATTTAAACCATTGTTTTGTTTCCGCCATTTATTCGCGATGTCTTTTTCGACACTCTTCCAAATGTTATCTTCCATAATTTCTTTTCGCACCACCATAATATCGAGATTGCCAACACCACTTCCACATTGATCATAGAATCGGACTAACCATTTTAATTTGGCCCAGGTGCATAAGTCTTCCCCATATATAGAAATGAACAGGTAATCTCTGGTGATCTTTTCGGTGTTGGAGGCGTGAAATAGGTCCCAAACATTATGTTCCATATTTCTAGGAGCAATGTATTGCTTAGCTGCCGTTATTAGTTGCAGCTTTCGATTTACATAGACATCCCTTTTGAGCCATATTATTTTCGCCAAAACGAATTGTAACCACAATTCACACCAAATGCACGTTTTCTGAGTACAGATTGTGATAACCATTATGCCAAGCTTGCTTTTGTTGACTCGATACATCCACAAAGCCCAGATAATCTATATAATATTATAATTATTGTTTTAAAATTGGCACTATTTCATATTTGCATTAATTGCGTCAATTATATAGTATAGAAAGAAGCAGTCAATGTGGCTTAAAATAGGGCCGTTTTTGCTAAAATCAAACTAGCAGAAAAGAGTATTTTTGAAACCTCAATATATATGTCTAAGATACCTTAACAACAGAACAATTTAAGATTCTTTTAAATTAAGAATAAGTCTTATCAGAATAAGCTTAGCGACTGGTGTGACTCATAATTGCGACACGAAGTGCAACATACAAAAAAAACAATATAGACCAATAAAAGTTCGGCGCATCGGGTTTCTTATTAAAAAATAAAATAAAGTAAGTTATTGATTGATATATTCCGGTATAGTCAAGGGCCCCTCAATGTGCACCTTCAGGTACCGGAAAACAAATAAAAGTAAAAAAAGAAATATACAATACGGAAAGAGCATGCTCCTCATGAGAGAAAAACTTAACGTGCTAAATATTGTTTAACGTATATACGAATAATATATTCCTATTTTCAAGGTCACAGTCAAGTAAATTTATGGCCTAAATGTTATGATTGTGCTGGAAAGAAAAGTCCTATCATAATAATTCATTCTATATAAAAATAATTTTAGATTTCATAAGGCATTTTTAGCGGGAAAGCATGAGGGCAAATTTTGCGTGTATTTACAATAAAGGCAGTGACCGTTCTATATTTCTGAAAGTTGGATCAAAATTGTTAATTAATATATGGCCTGAGTATATACAGGTTGCGGGTATTTTTATATTACCCTAAAATCTTTTGATAGACGTTAATCCAACTTTAAGTCATTTTCTAAACCTATCAGGTATTTCTAACGACATCTTTTTAGAAACATAATAATGCCCTTTCTTAGTTTTTATTACCGCGTCTTACCTTTTAATAGGTCTCTTATTTTCGACCAGGAATGTTATATATGCATATTTGGAACCGTTTTGACCGTAACATAAATATAAAAAACGTATCTCGAAAGGGATCATTCTGGAAAAACGGCCCCTAAAAGTGCATATCGCGAGGCACCTTAGAGATATTAGTCTGGAAAAGCACATATCGAGAGGTATAATCAGTAACGTGAATAAATTTTGAGAGATACATGCACCTCAAGAAAGTGCACATCGAGGAGACCTCGACTATAATCAGATAAAATATTGGCACATATTTAATATATTATAAGAGTTATGTACCCCGAGTTATTGAGTTACATTATATAGTATTATTATTGTATAGGACAAATACCTTTTCTGTTTTGTGAGAAATACATAAGGGCTAAAATTTCGCGGAAATACTTTTAGCTTTTTTTTAGGTAAATTACATGGTAAGTTACATGGGCAAATACCAATGCATTCTGACGTTATTATCAATACAACGAATTTCACACCAATAATTTTGAGGTAAGGCAATTTTCAAATACTATTTGTTTTTAAAGTTCTGGTTGATTTACATAAACGTTAAAATCAGGTACATATCTACTTAGGCCTACTGAGAGCAGTATAGTCCTTTCGTTTATATAAGGACGGCATTTTTACTTTTAAGCATGTTATATGTACAAATATTCATTAAAAGTTACCCTTTAATATATATTATTCAAATGTGATATTTTTGATAAAAAGAAACTTACCAGCAGACCTATACCACAAAAGGTAATCCACGAAGGAATTGTTATAGACAAGTAGAAGTTGAATAACGAAACCATTTGAGGGATAATTCCCGAAAACATTATTTAAATTTCAACTGTAGAATGAATAAAAAGCAAGTTATTTTATCACTTCGCCAGTTTCGATTTTTCGGAATGAAAAACTATTTCAAATCGCTTTGTTCTAAACTACAAATTAAGTGTGATTGCTCACACATGCCGAACAAGCAAAAAAAAGAAAATTTTCCGTTCTAGCGATCGTTATATATTTTTGTTTTACCTAATATGGATAAGGCCCTAATTTGGCCGTTTAAACGCTATCTTACATATGAAACCGTCTGTACGACACCAAATTCTCCGCAAAAAAAAACACAGTTTTGAGCTATTTGATAGTAATTTAAGTACCAAATAATGTTACATAGATCATTTTGCCCTACCATTGGTTCTAAGAGATCACGGGTTGACTAAAAATTTCTCAGTAAATGTCCTATTCCCCATTTCGGTTTCTATCCACAATTGAAAATTAATTTGATTTTGGAAATTCTAAATGTTTTGATATTTTCCACCCAGATATTAGTGGTTACCGAGAATTCGTATAGATATCGTACCATAGATAGCAGATAGTACAGTACTCTTCATACGGCGCCTTTGCGTATAGCACCCTTCTTATATTTTAATCACGAGCAAAGAAATTTCCATTCAATTATATTAAACTGCAACTAATATCTGCGTTAGTACAAAAACTGACAATATAATTATTCTAGTGTGTGCAATTAACTTGTCAGTGATAAGCGACGATGCGTTTGTTTAAGACCAGTGACGAAAGGTAAGAATAAAATAGGTTTTCCCTTATATGTAATTATATAACCAGTAATTAACGTGATTGTAATTTGTGTCTTATTCCAGTATATAGTTTTTAATCACAACACACCTACAAATGTCATTTTGACCTTATACCCGCTTTATCTTCCGGCATAGTGTATATGTTTTAATAATGTAATGTACATTATATTATGTTTATATAAAGTGCTGCAATTTTCACCTGGAATAATATAAAATTATAAACCATATTGCGCTTTTAAATAACTTCTAGTCAATTTATTATGTGTCCTGTGTACTAACATAATACCCCAAAGCGAGCCAAAACAAATTTTCTATTATTGTTTTTACATTGTCATAGAATCATATACACATGCGGTTCATAATTTCCCTTCTACCCTATTCATTACTCTGGCTGTTAATGATAAAATTTTCCTATTAAGTGCCGACTCTACTTCAATGGAGCCGCCATTAGTTGATCCATTTATTCTGGCAACCGCAGTGGATTGTATGGCTCATTCAAAACGCATTCCTCCGGCCATTGTGTCAACTATAATGGAAACCGAGTCAGTCAAGCCTTCAAAACATGCTACTATACAGCGATCGATTCGCGAGTACCTGGTAACTGCCCAGGCCTCAACGGCTTCTTCGGCCAATTCACCGTTACCGCTGGATACATCTTTAGAATCCGTCCCTGATTCAACGTCAACCGTTGAAGCGGAAGGCCTTATAAAGACTCCAGAAGATAAGGGGGCTAACATTCCTTTACCACGCCAATCAACATCCCCGAACAAAGGAGGTGAAGGTCACCCATCAGGTGCGTAAATCCGTTTGCATTAGAGATACAATATATCATAAGTATAGAACATATTTAAGTGATCATTTTCTAGAAATAGTTGTAGTATCTTTCTGGATAAACGCCACGAGAACTTAGTATTGGATATTCTATATTTGATAATTAATTAACAAATGATCCGGACTTAACTGGTTCTAGATATAATCGGTAAAAAGTATTTTAATGGTTTACTTGTTAGTTCTGCAAATATGTATCATAAGTAGGAATGGTAAAAAATCGCATTTCTAACGTTAAGGCGCTTCCGGAGAGTCCGAATAAATCTTAGAGAAATTTTAACTGCCCAAAATGTTCATAAGTCGAAAAAATACCGGTTTTTTCCCGGTTGGCCACAAAAACGGGTAAATAATGTACTAAAATTTAGCTGGGAGTAAAGTCACTATCGAACACAGCTTATGTTATTTTTAGGCAAATTAATCATATTTACGTTGGCACAAAAACATAAAGTTCTGAAACTCACGTAATGGCTTTTTTTTTTAAACGTTTACGGATAAATTAATAAGTTTTATGACAAACTTCTAGAAGGATATCAACTAGATGAATTCTTACATAATAAAAACCGTATTGACATACTTTGGTTACATACAAATATTTTCCTCTTCCATAAATAATACAGGGGGTTTGGTTATAAGGTCACCTAAGGTGACCCTTATAAGGTCAAATCATCTTTTTTGTACTAAGGTCAAGTCATTTTTCAAGATAATAGGGCCCCTAATATATAAATCATGTCTTTTTTCCACTTTTTGAGTTTAATTTTAGAACTCGACATATACGTTTAACACGACAGGGGTAAACACGGGTACTAAATTTTATAGAAATGACATTTCACATTTTCTTAGAAAATAGTATATTTTTAACATTTTCCTGGAGTGAAGACCATACTTTAGTGGGAAATTAAATGTTGAACAAAGTTTCCGGATTCCTTCTAGCACTAAGGTCTTATTATGGAGAATAATTTCTGGTCAGTTATAAGGTCAAGTCATTTTTATAGAGTCCATTAAGGTCAAGTCATTTTTCGAGTTTGATCTCATAACCAGACCCCCTGTCTTATTTATTCATTTTGTACAAAGCGGCCATTACTAAGCCCTCGATTAAGGCGACATTTGATAAAGTAATCCTTATAATGAAAACTAAGACTTTTTACCGCCCAATGCTAAGTTTATATAAAAGGTCTTTTAACAGTGTTAAAAGTTAATTTTCAGCCATGCAAACGCCGCATAAAAACTTCTATTTGTTCCGCGTGGATCATATCCGGGCCGCTTATCGTCGCACTGCCTTGAAGTTAAAGGAACAGTCTGGAAAATGGATAAGTGAAGTACTAAAGTATCATCTTCATTATGCAGCTTTAAGTAAATGAATATAACCCAACAACGTGGCTAGTTTTTATAGCCCCCGATTCTTATTTATGAAAAGGTTTAAAGTTAAAGTTGTAAAGAGTGTACATAATCACACGAAGTAATTCTTATAAGGAGGTAGTTTCCCTTTTTTCAAAATTTTATAATTTTAAAATATAACATTTTTCTCTATTTTTAAAGTTATATTTTGGAAAATGTATTTTCTATCCATAGCAAACATTTAAATTATATTTTAAATTTATGTGTGAATTATTTGAGATCATTATGTCTCTTTTTTTTTAAATTTGACGTTAGGTTAAAATCGTTTTTGAACGCACGAGAGAAATTTCCATCCTAAATCTTAACACCATAATTTCTTACACTCTAACCTGAGCCTACCATATAACATGTCCATTTTCCAGATTTAAACCAGGGCTTAGTTAGCCAATATTCTGCATTATTGGCAACAATGTGCCGCCCTGAGAATTTAATAGCCCCTGACCGTTCTGGCCCGAACGCGACTTTTTTGGACGAAGCTCGTTTACATCAATGGCATTCGAAATGTGCTGAAGACATGCTCCGGGATTCGACAGTGGAGTTTGCAGTGGAAGTTGAACTGAACCCCTTTAAGTTGCCGGCAACTGTGGATTTGGAGTATCTAGCCGAAAAGTTTCATCAATTACGCGATTGTTACGATAAGCTCCAATGTGGCTTGGATCAATTGCCCTCCCTATATACCAACTTGGTAAGATTAACCCATTGAAAAATTATAAATGCGTTGTAATACCATTGACTGGGTAAGGGGAATCTTTATTGAATTTAAATCATATTCTGGCAATAAACATTTCCCTCCGAATCTATTATAAGATTCATATATAAGTTTTTTAAAATTTAATTTGGGGAGCATTCAACTAAGAAAAACTTGAGAATACATTTTCTGAACTGTTACAGTAATGAACTACTAACCAAATCTTTTTATAAGGTCAAACTACCTATCCGTGATATAGATTTTTGTCTCATAATTGCCCTCATAATACTTTGTACAGTCAGGGGTCTCTCAATGTGCATTCTTTCGATGCGCATGTCTCTCTAGATGTGCACTTTTTCACGAAAATTTGTAAATACCTCTCGACGTGCACCTTTATTCAGACCATTTTTTAAATAAACCTCTCGATGTGCACTTTTTCCCGGTTGATGTTTTGAAAAAATTCTTCTCGATGTTCACTTTTTTGTATTTCTTGCGCACAAAGAGTTTCCAAGTGTACAATTTTAATATTTTTTTTGGCCAAAAAGATCTACTAAATGCGAAGTTTTGGTAATAAAACAAAGAAAATGCATTGTCGCATTTCTAAAAAATATCATAAAAAGAAGGACACAATATTTCCAAAAAAATATGGTCAAGAAATTGGATTACTGACTATCAAAAGACTCTAGTACAAATTGTGTGGACAATATTATATGGAAAAATTCCTATCCGTATTTTAAAACAAATTCCGATTACAATTTTCAAACGTTAAAAGCGTTGACTACTTTTTATTGAGAATGTAAATAAAGACTCGCCCTTATTCTCTTTCACCGAAGATGCTTATTTGGAATCTACAAAAAAAATCATTTTACCAAGTTTAGACTCTTATGGTAGCATTTTTCCAGCACAATCTGAAAATCGCGTTTATGGACTTATTTGACCACACCCTACATAAATTTGGTCATAATGTCCGTGTGTATGATGAGTAACGTCTCTCTCAATGTGCATGTCTCTCTCGATGTGCCTGATCCTCTCGATGCGCACGTTTTTCGGAAATCGAAAATGCACATCGAGAGCCCCCTGACTGTATATGATATATATTTCGGAATTTATAGAACGTTCCTTTAACACAGATATATTTAAGCACTTATCTGAGTCTCAATTTCGGGAAGCAATGAACTTGCGTGACGCTTCGGCACCGTTATCCGGTAGCATTGTGGCCTTGGCCCGAAACATAAAGAGCCATCTTCTCCAGAAAGAGGCTGTTGAATACGACCAGGTGGCTGAGAAAGCCGGGGTAAGTCGCTATGGACTTCCTACTAACATAAAAGATCCGTTAACTCGGACAATTTATAAAACTAAAGACTTTTAATTCTAGCTTCCCCGCTCTTCTGTCAACGGCACAACATGGTCTGATGACGTTTTATGTGATCGCCCGTTACAAAGTTCAAACTCTGAGATGCAGACATTTTCACAGCTGTTTTTGGACAACTTACAGCAGTCTAATTCAGCTTTGCCTGATGGCCTGACTCAGCCGACTGAATATTTACGGTGAGGATATAACTTGTATTTGTCTCAGCATAACTCTGATTATGTATAATATTAGGCCTTTTTCCTAAAATTTTATACTAAATATTTTGTTAATATACATTATCCGAAAAAACGGAGGAATGTTTGTTAGATCTGAACTACTAGTTGTTATTCCAGTATAAGAATTAATAGATAAGATATTTTCAATTTTGTTTGCAATGCATAAGCGTGTATTACCATACACTATGGGTTATAATTGATGGATATATTATAAATTTCATCATTTAAATCACGTAATCATTCTTGAACTCCAACTCCCGGTTATTATAATTTTCATGAAGCAATTTTATAGATTAACCCTATAATTTAGGGTCGCGAGATTTACAAAAACGGGCACAAATATATAGACCTAGATAAATCTTGATATTATACAACACAATCAGCCCTAGATAAATTGTCTTGATATTTATACTATTATAAGTCCTTAACTTTATTGCCTTATAGCCAACAAACAACTATCTTATCTCCCAATTTTAATTAGATGATTCTAGTGCTCATTCCACCTTGTATATGCATGCTCAAGCTCCAATCCATGACTATCCGAACGCAGTATCACAATTATTGCCTCAAATACGAACTGGAGCAGCTAATTTGGGCAGTTTCGACAATTTGGAAGGCTATGCTACTTCAGGATGCCCTTCACATATTAATCGGTAAATAGAGTGTCTATGCAGTATTATCATGCATTGTCTTCTAAACTTTTTGTTTTATGAATTTTGTTTTCTAGAGGTCTATAGAACTTCAAATTATGTTTCTGTATAAATAAAGTTGGCTTAGATGAAAGCTGCATTAAGTAGGCAAGATGCACAGAAAACCTCCATTTATTAGAGAACAAAAAGAACCGAAATTATACCTCTTAGATATCCGAACATACAGACCTGTATATTACATCTCGCGAAATAAGGATACAATTTTTGTGTTGAAAACGGCATGCGACCTTTTGAAATTAGCCGACTTGCGTTTTTTTAATAGAAAATGAGCCGTATACAGTTACCGAGTATGTAGACTGGAACATTTTTAACCACTACATTTACTACAGTTACGATCGTCTGTTGTATAGGACCCTTCATAATTATTAGTCTAACATAATTGCTTACAATCATTTAAATATATAGGTTGGCTTTGGCACGTTATCATAATGGACTAATCGATTTGACCGCCACATTGCTCTCTCCAGCTTCGACTGACGTGGTAAAAGTAATGTGTATTTATATTGCTTAATTGTATCTTATTTTCCTGGAGCCAATATACGCCTTATCTTGATGCATTCTATTACAGCCAGGGGAATCTACAAGTGCACTTTTTAAATGCACATGTTTCTTACGATGCGCATTATCACTATGATTTAAAATGTATATAAATGTACAACTTTCTCATGTCTAATTCCTCTTTTTGGTATCTCGACGTACGTTTTTCCAGATAGAAATGAAAGAAAAAATTTCTATAAAACGAATTTTTTAAAAACCCCTTCCGATATTCACTTTTTACGTTTTTCACATAGTGGATTTCCAAGTGTATGTTACGTACTTACCCGAAAATTTTTAAATACGCAGTTATGATAATATAAATATATGATTTGATAACTGATTTATAGTGGCCTATAAACCAAATAAAATACATCAAAAAAGCTTTGGAATGTGTTCGATTTCTCGGTCTTGATGGAATACAATCAACCATCGTACATATTCGAAACTTATTGATTACAGGTAAAATATAAGGATGAACTTTTGTTTGCTTCGCATAAATGTTGATATCTGGAAAAATTCTGGCTTTTAAGGACCTCCAACTGTTTTATCAATGAGCGCAGCAAAATTGCTACAAGATGGTAATTTGTTGTACGAAAAAATGTTGGGGAAATCATCATTTTTGACTCATCCGGTTGTAGCCATATCACCGTGCACTGCAGTGGCTGGTAAACCTTGGGTCCATCATGCCTGCACAACTACAAATCCAACTGTAAGTAGTTGTTGAGAGATATGAATATAAATTATTATAGGGGGTCCGGTTATAAGGTCAGGTAATGAGGTCGCATGGCTCTAAAATCAAATTTTGAGGTCGTGGCCAATATGCGTTATAGGCTTAAATTGATTCCGTCTAACTGGGAATAACCTTTTCCAAAAGTTCGATAAATAGTCCATTGTAAAATCTCCTGGACTGACGCCGTTTTGTGCCTTTTTAAGCCGTTTTATACCTTATACCTTACAAAATCTATACCCTATATCATGTTTGCATTTTAATATTATTAAGATATATACATTATTGTGGTCTGTAAAATCAAACTAATAGATTATTAAGATGTTGGGATTGGTTCAACGTCCCATTTTTTCTTATCGTCCTCCCATGCGTCCCTATCCGACACCAGATCACACCAGGGCAGTGATCAACTGGCAGAAGAAATTGTTGGGTACCCCATCTACCGAAGCCAATATCAAACCACCTGGACGTTCCCCTGTAACCAAGAAGCCTCGCTTGGATACCAGCGTATTGACCCGTCAAAGGACCCTATCTGACAGTCATATGCAATGCTCTTCGGATGAATTATCCGAGCAACTTAAAGGCACCGAAGTGGCATCACCGGTACTCATGTCAATTGACGAGCGATTATCTGAGGCGTCTAAAGCGGAAGAGAAGTAATTTGTCTGCTCTTTTTAAATACTGTGTATACATTCGAAATTGTAAAAAATTGATTTCTTGTTTTGACTGTCAAACTTATTACTTGCGAATACACAGCATTAACTAATGATAATATAGTTGTCTACCGTATTAGGGTCACAGGACTGTTAATTCCGCCTAAACTCATTAACTAATTCGAAAGAAAATTTTCGTTTTATAAAGCAAATTATTGAGATACCTTGTAAATGTTTTAAGGTGAAATTTTGAGAACGTTATGTAAAAGAATTTTTAAACCGAAAAAAAATTTCCTAAGAATATTTCTGAGGATAATAAATTTTATTCGTCTATTTCCAGGCAAAAAATTTAAAGAGTTCTTTTTATACGTTTCTAAGCATGTTAAGAATTCATATTATCCAACAAAAAAAAGAAAACAGAAAATTACATTCATTCAGCCTACATTTTTTTTTCAACCTACTAACGCATTTTCATAACGTTTCCACATTATTGTTTGTATTATACAGTACTTTATTCCAATACGAGCGTTTTTTTTATTCTCGAAAATAGTGT
>SCLG01001339.1:0-11806 GCA_004367875.1 Oikopleura albicans
AAACATCTGTAGAATCACGTAAACTGTGTCAATGTTAAAATAGACAACTGTCAACGCCACCTCATTCCCCAACCAACGTTTTTTCAACGCTGTTTACTGAGAGTCTTATCCGGTTGTTCTGTTTTTATGTTTTATTTTCTGTTTTTCAGTTTTTTTCTGTTTTTTTATTTACTCGCGAGTAAAAACGGGTACACTTAGAGTAGGAAAGATAATTTTACACGTCAATTTACAATTTCTGCAAATTTGCTTTATGTTTTTGAAGGTTAACACAATCATTTGGTTATGAGATTTATCTGTGGCCAGTGGTTAACATGTACCAGTGTTTATTATTTATGCAAACAAACATACACATTGGATTACTCACAGTTATAATTATTAACCCCTAAGCACAAGTATCATCTAGCTGGTTAGAGTAACATCAAAATTATTATATAACACAAAAAACTATTTGCGCCAAATCATAAAATTCTCCAGGTGTTGGGCTACCTAAAATCTCAAATACACCACCTGCGCCGTTATGTTAACACCCATTATGTTACCAAAATTCCGTTATGTTACCATTTTTTTCGGTTTTCTTGTGGTAACATAACAGCGCAGGTGGTGTATATGAGTTACAAAGAAGAGAGGAGACGGCCCAATCAGAGGCGAGATCCAAACCCACACACTCATGATACTAGGGGCGCAACACAAAATCATGTAAAAATTTTAATTATATAATTAGTTAGAAATGTGTTTAAAAAATGAATAAGCGTAACAACGAAAGTTTATTATTTTATTTAAAAATACCAGCCTACGGTCTTTTCGGAAAAAAAACGTTTCGAAAGAAAAGTTTTCGGAAGAAATTTTCAGAAAAAAAAACGTTTAATGCTAAATATTTTTTTGACACCGGGTCCAAATTGCATAAGGCCAAGTTGCATAAAAAACCACAACTTTCATGAAATTTCTTTGAAAAACGTGAATTTTCCCGAAAAAAACTTCTTCGAAAAAGTTTTGTTCGAATAATTTTTTTTTTTTCAAGAACATTTTACTCCAAAAAATATTTAGCATTAGTTTTGAGTATAATACGGTTTTATATTCTCTTCCTTGATAATCGAGTAAATAAGATAAATTTCTTCAGAAAATGTATCATAAATTGGTAATACGGCGAAAATCCTACATGGATTCAAATTCCGAATTAGTACATCAAAAAAGAATCGATATTCGGGAAGAGCTAAAAAACCGAATGTATAAAAAAGATGTATTAAAGTCGGACATATGTTTAGACTCAACGTGTTTTTTAACATTCTTACAAAAATCGAGCGCTAAAAACAAATCTTCTTTAATCCATACCCGTCAATCATTCAAAAAGTTTCCTTTGCAGATTTTGACTAAAAATGAAAATGTATCAATTCAAAAATTTATTCAAAATATTTGACTATTTCGTTTGGTACAGTAGCGACGAAAACGTTCAATTAAAAACAATATTGCCACGAGATCAATTCCGGGACGGTTTGGAATATGTCTTTTTCGCCTAGAAATTTCTGTTATCTGGTCTACTGGTTTACTGTATCTGGTCTACTGTACTAATTTATTTGTATAAATTTGTAAAAATTCATCAAATTTCCCAAACATTTCTCAAAACTTCTGAAAGTCCTGAAAATCATTAAGTTGAAAAAAAATAAGAAATGGACAGGTCAAATTTTCGAAAAAAAACTGTTATGGCCAAAATGTTCGTCTTGAAAAGTTAGCTTTTAATATTTTAAAATCAAATTAATATTTTAAAATCAAGGTCAAGTTCAACGAGTCACGTGATAAATTACGATAAAGGCATGGTTTTTGGCCAAACGAAAAACACGATATCTTGGGGTTAAATAATTTTTTTCAACTTTTTATGCGTTTTTTGAGGTTTTCATAAAAAAAAATCTCAAAGTCGCATGAGAATTGGCTCCGTAGGCCCTCCAGAACTCCTATGGGAGAATCGTATGGAAATCTCCTGATTTTCACTCAATTACTCAATTGATTTTCCAAAAATATTAAAAGCTAATTTTTCAAGACGAACATTTTGGCCAAAACAGTTTTTTTTTCGAAAATTTGACCTGTCCATTTCTTATTTTTTTTTTAACTTATATTTCCCAAAAAGTCCTATAAAATCATGAAACTTTCCAAAAATTCTTGACGTATTTTCGGGTCAAATTTTAGCACCAATTTTCCAAGTATCAGCCTGCGGCGCGCCCTACGCTCTTCGCGGCGCCATTAACAGGTCAAAATTTTGAAAAATTTAGGATATTTACCAAAGATTTTCGCCGGCCGATTTCTGGTCTAATTTTAACACACATTTTCAAACTATTTGCCTGCGCCCGTTATCTGACCTAAGTGTCGTACACTCCCCCTCATGATAAGGGCCCCCACGATAAGGGCCACTTTGGCCCGATTTCTCATAATAAGGGCCACTTTCTCATGATAAGGGCCACTTTTTCGACGAAAAAGTTTTTTCTCATAATAAGGGCCAAAATAGGCTATTTTGTCCAATAAATGGCCATTTATCTCTTATGATACCAGGCTATAGTAGGGGCCATTATCACTAAAAATATTTTTTTACTCATAATAGGGGCTACAATGCGGTTTTAATATCCGGATTTTTGATCTTTTTGAACACGAATCATAATTAAGGTTCAAAGCGTTTTTAGGAAAATATTAAAAGTAAGAAAATATATAAAAAATATTGAGTGAATTACTAACCAGATTGTCTGAAAAAAGTCCACTTTCTCAAAATAAGGGCCACCACTTCTTATAATAAGGGCCACCCCATAATAAAGGCTACTTTTTCAGGAAACAAAAGTGGCCCTTATCATGAGGGGGGAGTGTAATCCTTTTTTAGCCAAAATTGGGCGATTCGAATAAAAAATGATCCTTTTTGTAACGGCGCTTCTTTTTCGGACGCTTTTTCGACCAAAATCGGGCCGTTCTAATCGAAAAATGATTTTTTTTTGTGACGATGCTCCTTTTTCGAACGCTATTTTTGAGAACCGAAAACGTCTCAAAAAGCATAAAGACTGTAGTTAAAATGGAGAATTACATATTGGCGGCGCGCGGGTTATCAATGTAAAATTACTATAAAGCTCAAACTAAAAAAACCCGAACATGGCTGGAGTAGTTATGTTTTTAGGATAAATTTTTGACATTTGAAAGTGTTCCATGTAAGATCAAGATGAGGGTTTGTTAAATTTTATGTCAAATCAAAAAAGAGAGGGGCGCTGGAGTACTGTCAAATAGTTCTTATTATCGGACTCGATCTATCCATTAGGCTATTTAATCGGCCTTTAAACCGGAGGCCCAAATTCGAGTCCGTTTTTAAATTTGAATTGCCCCGTCCTTAAACAACCCGACTTTGGAGTACGATCTCGTTTTTGCATTTGTCACACTCAGGGTTATTTTGCTACGCGGCCTAACCCCTGAACACGATAAATTTGTACATAGACATAACAGAAATTGTTTTCGGAAACACCCCTTGCTACGCTATTATGTTGTCACCCGTTTTTTTGCGAATTTAACCGTTCGCTTCGTTGTCTTGCGGATTTTTCCTGGGCCTATTTTCCAGAAATTTTTATCTTGATGTGTTAGACACTGTGCTGTTATTTTCCTCGGGCCAATTTTCCAAAAATTCTCGTCTTTATTTTGTAGGAACATTTGTGAGATTTTCCCAGAATTAATGATAGACTGCAACAATTACCCTGAAGTGGAGTAACTATTTTATTATTTTTCTGGGAATTTGCATACATTTTTTGAGAACTTTTCTGGGATTTTCTCAAAATTGGGCTTGACAACAAAACCGCAGAAATTCTATGAAGTTCATAGAATTTCTACTCTTATGATTTACGGTGTGTCAATCTCAAAACTAACCCCCTTTTATTCTAGAAATTAATACATTAATACTTATATATAGAAGAAAAAAAGTTTTGAGATTTGACACACCGTACGTTTTTGGTACACTCCCCCCTCATGATAAGGGCCACTTTTGTCTCCTGAAAAAGTGGCCCTTGTTATGGAGTGGCCCTTATTAGGAGAAATGGTGGCCCTTATTATGAGAAAGTGGATTTTTTTTTTGGGCCAAAATTTGAGATGTTGGTTATGTTGCCTACAAATTCCGTTTCGTGAATGGTCTTAACATTTGTATTAAGTCAGATAGTCTTCCTACAAGAAGAGTTGATATTTTCTGGTTATTGTAATCTGTAATCATCGCCATGTCCGACAATGTTAAATCGGTAATTTGAGTAATCTCTTTGGTTCGTTAATTCAATTTAGACCTTTTCTAAGCGTCATCAAGGATCTCCTAAATTACGTGAAATTCCATATTAGATGTGCCCTACAAATCAACGACTAAACGCAACAGGACGGAAAAAATTCTCAACGTAATAGACATGGTGTACAATTAAGCGTCCAGCCGTTGACCGTCTACTACAGGGGTCGGCACATTCGATGGTTTCGGCACATTTGATGGTTTAAAACACGGGTACAGGTCTACTCGGGTCGGGTACCCGAGTGCCGACCTCTGGTCTACTATGGCTCAATTTCCGCTGATGTTTCTGATAACTTCCAAGGGAGTTTTTCTACTACATTAAGTTTGTAAAGAACGGGTATGACCGCTCCTTAAATGCATTGAAAATTTGGAACGTTGGCCAACGCTAGCGTTGGGCGTTGGGAAAATTTAGAACGTTGGCCAACGGTTGCGTTGGGCGTTGGGAAAAAATCGACCGTTGGCCAGCTTTCGCAACACTGCTTATAACCAAACAATTCTGGTTTTTTAGGTTTTTACGAAAAAAACAATTCCTAGTAGATTAAAAACGAACATTTACCATAATGGTAATTATTATTTATAATTTATAAACAACATTTAAGGTAAGCAATACTGAGAGCGTTAAGTAAATGTGTGCACATACGAAAACACAATTCCCCCTAGGAGTTAATTATAATTTTTCAATTGTGTTAGCAATCCTCGAAAGACACGTCAGAAGAGGCGATGTTAAACTCAAAATTAATGTTTATTTATTTCAATCTTTTGTGGAGTTGGCGCGGTACCGAATCGTTGATTCAACCGGTAATTGCTTTTAATTGGTAATTCCTACAAGCCATGACCTAATTTACAATTAAGTAAACAGACCAATAAAAGACGCCTGGTGAATTGACCACCAAATAACTTTTTTTGCTACCGTAAGGTTTTAAAATGCTGGCTACAGACCAGCTTATACGTTGATGATATCAAATATTAGCCTTTGTATTTTTTCAAGTAGGGATGGAAAAATGTGTCATTTTGCGAAAAAAAAACCCTTTTATAGTTATACCCCCACAGAGCGTCGAATCACAAGCATCTGCACCATTTACCATGTATCCTAACGCTAGTTATCTTAACAAAGTTGAGCTACACCACCTACCTACGTAAGTTAAATCCCAGGGGGAAGTGCGTGTATATAGACACGCAACTTGTTTTTTTCGTCGATTTTACGCATATGGAGGCCCCGTCGGGGAGTCAGCAATACCCGTTTTGCTGACCCCCCCCCTCAACTTTTCAAGAAAATTCGATTGATGGTGTTTTTTGCGTAGGTTGGAGATTTCAAACAGCTCTCTAGGGGGCCCTGGTGACCCAGATCAATTTCTGAATAATCAGGTTGACGTAGTTTGACGAGCTCTACAACTTGGCTTTACCAGTTTTTTTTTTGAATTATTGCGAATTTTTGTGAATTTTTAAATTGCGTGTTTATTTACACGCATTTCCCCCTACGGGTTCCAAAAAACTCCTTCCCCCTGAGAGTTAACAAAACTTATGGAAAACGTACGTGTATTTTGTTAACTTACGTGAGTTTTGCTAATTTACGTGAGTAGGGCGTAGGCGGAAAATATGTTGCGAGTAGAATGTTAACTTTGATGAATTAAGTTAACTTACGTGAACTCCCAACATTTTGATGGGGCGCAAACCTACAACAGAGGTTTTAAAACACAATCGAGACATTTATTAACTAGGGAGTTAATTGTTAAACGTGTTAATTTAAAATATTTACGTCGTAAAGGTTGATTGAATGGGCGGCTGCAGAGCATCTGATTGGGAAGTGTTCCAGAGGATTCAATTTTCTCTATTCAAAACGCTTGTTGAAAAACGAAGAACTTCGATTAACATGTTCCGACAACATACTTTAAAAATGATAATAAAAAAATGCAACTCTCGCCACTTTTTTTAACCAAAATTTGATCTATTGAACACCAAGCTGATTTTAAAGACTGATTGTCTGTAATGAAAACGGCCCTTAACTCTCAGGGGAAGGAATTTTTGATAACCCGTAAGGGGTAAGTGTGTGAAAATATGCACACAATTAAAAATTCACAATAATTCCCAATAATTAAAAAAAAAACTGGTGAAGCCTAATTGTAGAGCTCGTCAAACTACGTCGATCTGACTATTCAGAAATTGATTTGGGCCACCAGGGCCCCTAGAGAGCTGTTTGAAATCTCCAACCTACGCAAAAAATACCGTCAATGTAATTTTCTCGAAAAGTTGAGGGGGAGGGTCATCAATACCAATTCTGTCCTATGGGGCCTCCTTTTGCCTTAAATCGAAGAAAAACCAAGCCGTGTGCATATATGCAGACACTTCCCCC
This sequence comes from Oikopleura albicans, assembly GCA_004367875.1. NCBI lineage: Eukaryota > Metazoa > Chordata > Appendicularia > Copelata > Oikopleuridae > Oikopleura > Oikopleura albicans. The sequence continues at coordinate 6,627 of SCLG01001339.1, forward strand.
TGCGAGTTAACTTAAATTTTCTAAATAATTGCTTCGGTACGGTATAAGTTATACCGTATAAAACGTTATACCCTATAACGCAAAAACTGAATGTGTATAATATGAAAAATATCAAGAAATTTTGCGAAGAAAAGGGAATTGATCAAGCCTTTTTGGACTTTTGTTCTACTTATTTACTTTGTTAAACTTATTTACTTTTAAAATATTATGGAAACTACAGAATTGATTTCATAAAATTTGGAGCAAAACTACTTAAACCACTATTTAACCACTAGTAGTTTTCGTTTGTTTCGTTTTGGAATTTAAAATTTCTTATAGAAATTAAACTAAAAACAATTTAATGACGCGGTTACCACATGAAAATTAAATTAAAAAAATCATGCCACACTCTACATCACCTCAAACTAAGTTTCTTAGGAGGAAAGAGAGACGGACCAATCAGTCATCTGCTTTATCTCACGTGTCTCTGCAGATAGGGTGGTAACAGTAAAATACAAAAATTGACTAGTTTGTTCAAGTATGAAATTTGATCTGTTAACTACACCACCTAACCATTTGACTCAACACATTTTTTTCCGAAAAAGGTGTTAATTCAAATGCAAATTGTTAAGTCAAATGCAAACTGTTAAGTCAAATGCAAACTGTTAAGCCACATCGGTTGTGCGTAGGTTAAAACCCTGGAAAACTTAAAACTATAAAAAAATGATATAAAACAATATAATGAACGAAATAATCCAAAAAATTGTTATACACCGCCTGAGGGTTTGTCAAAGCACGTTCTCCTTTCAAAACCGGCCTGATAAACCCTCAAGCGCCGTGGTAAACCCCAAGGGCGTAGGCGGAAATGCTGGAAAAAAAAGACAAAAAAGGACAAAAAAAGTGTTAATTCAACTGCAAACTGTTAAGTCAAATGCAAACTGTTAAGCCAAATGATGTTAAGTCAAATGGTTAGGTGGTGTATTAGTTAACTTAAAGTAGGAAATGTATTTAAAAAGCGTAGTTACCACCTATCCGCGAAAGTTAAGAAAACAATAGAAAAAAAAGTGTTAAATTCCACGAATTGTTTTTATTTTAGTAAACAGTGCGGCAACTCAAAGCGGAAAAGATGACGGGAAACGACTGTTAACTTCCCGGTATTTTGTAAACTTAAAGGGCATTAACTTCCATAGACAGGCGGTGTACTTAACATTATTAAAATGCACTTAAAACTCAAACTTGAAGTCGAATTTTGTGAGGAGGCCTATGACGAGAGGGATCAACAAAAAAGTGGATATTAATTTGTCTTTTTTTGTCTTTTTTTCAGCATTTCCGCCTACGCCTTTAGGGTTTATCACGCCGCCTGAGGGTTTATCAGGCCGGTTTTGGAAGGAGAAAGTGGCCTGACAAACCCTCAGGCGGTGTATAACGATTTTTTGGATTTTTTCGTTCATTATATTGTTTTATATCAATTTTTTATAGTTTCAAGTTTTCCATGGTTTTAACCTACGCACTTCCCATGTGGCTTAACAGTTTGCATTTAGCTCAACAATTTGCATTTGAATTAACACCTTTTTTCGGAAAAAAATGTGTTAAGTCAAATCGTTAGGTGGTGTATATTAAAAAAATACATTTCACTTTCATCAGATAATCTTGTTATAAGTTTTTTTGAACTTGTCTGGTCTCAGATTATTTATCAAAAACCGAAATCCCTAAAACATTTCAGCGATTAGACGGATAAATAAAAAAAAAAATGCAAATTATGACTGGCGAGAATATGAAGCTCTTTAAGAAAGCGAAAACATGATTTGAAATATTCTTTGAGTTGATTCCATTTCTATACGTGGTTTTGTTTACCATGTCCGGAACAAGATTGGTTAAACAAAACAAAATCACGCAAGACAAATAAATCACAAAGCAGCTTAAATTTATATATTTATTTTTACAATAATTAATAACTAATTATTAAAACCGTTCCACCATATAAAATGAATTATATGGGTCAAATTTGGCTGGATAAGTAGGATTCGCGTTTAACCTGTCATTAGTTTTTTTTAACTCTTAGGGGAAGGAGTTTTTGGAAACCCGTAGGAGGAAAATGCGTGTAAATAAACACGCACTTAAAAAATTCACAATAATTCGCAGTAATTGAAAAAACTGGTAAAGCCAGTTTGTAGAGCTCGTCAAACTACGTCAATCTGACTATTCAGAAATTGATCTGGGCCACCAGGCCCCCTAGAGAGCTGTTTGAAATCTCCAACCTACGCAAAAAATAACACCGTCAATCGAATTTTCTCGAAATATTGAGGGGCGGTCAGCAATACCTATTTTGCCCTACGGGGCCTCCATATGCGTTAAATCGACGAAAAAAACAAGTTGCGTGTCTATATAGACGCAGTTCCCCCTGGGAGTTAATTAACTCTTTCTTCCAGATAATACTTCGATGCGTTACTGTCACTTTTTTTCGAAAACCATTGATTCTAAAAAACTGTCACTTTGTTTCATAAATGTCACTACGTGTGACACGTAACGTGTCATCACTTTTTTCAAAAATTGTCTCCTATAGAATACTTTGTCGTTTCTGGATTTTGATTAATTATTTTTTTCTGGAAAATGGTTGTTAAATCATGTAAAAAAACATGACGGAAAAAGTGACTGTCACTTCGTTTCATGACTGGTATGTCCTTTCAGGACTGTCACTTCGTTTCGTCACCCTATCAAAGTTTCCAAAAAGTGTCACTGTTTACCACATCAGGTGTATATACTGTGTGGTCCAACAATCAATTAGCAAAGGCAAATTTGCATCAATTAGCAAGATATAATAACTAATTTACAGTATTCTTATAATTTTAAGTGGATTGGGACACCACGTGGATTTAGGTGCAAAAAATTAAAGTATTTAGTATATTTTTTTGTCAAAATTGCAAAATAGCTCCGTAGGGACAATAATCTTCATTTTGGCGGCATAACTCATGTAGCACCGCCTGATTTGAGAGAATACAGAAAATGGTGAAACCTGAAAACGGCTGTTTCCGATTTGGCCAAGTTTCGTAGAAATATCGAAGTGTGCTTATCTCATAGAAGCCATTTCATTTTGTTGGATCAATGAGTTTAACTTCTGAGGGTTAAGTTAATTTAACAACTTGAGCATTTAATCCGTAAGGAGACAAACGTGCAAATTCGTACAAAACTTTCTTGCAGCCATTTTAACTCTCCTTAGCCGAAGTGGCTATAAATAGTCAGTTGCCATTTTAGGCTTAAATTAAATCGTCTTTTGGTTATGAAACATCAATTTGTACATATACAAAACTGGGAGAAATTTTAACAATAGAAGTCCAATTTCTTGGAAATTTTTTTTTTTTTGAGTAAAAATTGACTTATTTTGCTCATCAAAAAAATACCAAACAAGTTTTATCAAAAAAAAGTAAAATTTTAAGAAGACCAAGTAAAAAGCTGTCGCTGAGTATCATATAAACATTTTAGCACTTGTTTATTTGATTCTTAATTCAATATAGAAGCTTAAAAATTGCTGGGCATTTTCGACTCGTTGGCTCATTGGTCGTCCTAGCGGTTAATCAAAAAATATTTGCATCTTGAATTTTCTCTTAATAATGTAGATAAAGAATCAGACGTGGCAACTAACAAGTAAAATTTGTCAATCGTTGAATTAGTTTTTGCGTGAGAATGATTTCCGTGAACTGCCTATTTATAGTCAGTTCGGCTAAGAGGGGTTATGCCGCAGCCTCGGCTAAACTAAGCTGGAATTGTTTATATTCGAAAATGGTATCTTGAAATTTGAGGAAAATTTATGCAATTTATTGTGTATTTTCAGTTTCAAAAATAACCTGCAACTCCTAAAATTAATTACACAGGGTGCGCCGTTATGTTTCACCCATTTATGTTAACTTTTTCTCGCCCGTGTTGTTATGTTTTCCTTTTTTTAGAACATATTTTCCCCTAATAGATATTATCCTTTTTTCCAGGACGGGCCATTATGTTTCACTATTTTTCGATTTTTTGTGAAACATAACAGCGCACCCTGTGAATTATCACAATGTTTTTAGTAAAAAAATTTTAGTAATGTCCAGTGGAGATTTACAGCAAAATTGAGTTACATGTTAACTTTTTTTAATTTGAAAAATATACCTGAAATTCAAAAATTTGTTTTTATTAATAGACTATAAGTTATGGACCATAACTAGGGGTGCACCTAATTTTTTTTAAATCTGTTTTTTAATACGCTTTATTGATTTTTGGACTCAGTAGGAGTGCAGGAATCGCATGGTAAATTTTTTTTCCAAAAATCGTAAAATGTTACGATTTCCAGAAAAAACGTAAAACGGCTGTATCTAAAAAACCCAACCACCTAAGGTGATGAAACTTACCAGATAGACTCAACGAAACCTCAAGAACACAATGAAAGAAAAAAATCTTTGCGCACGCACCCCATATGGGTTTTTTGAGATAGCAAATTAGGTGCACCCCTAACTATAACTTATGGTAGAGTCGATCAAAAAAGTGGGTGCGTATGCGAAAGTGTCAAAATATGGGCGTTGGGACTGTGAACAAAAATAAGTTCGAGAACATTTCAAAACTTTAAATGCTCTCTAGCGCTCTAGCCATTGAGGATACGATGTTAATTTTTAAATTTGCAATTATGAGATAGTAAAATTGTTTCGAAATTTGGATAGTAAACTTAGTTATTTCGTTTGTTGGCTATACTACGTTAGTTTCAGTGACCTTAAAAACATACGGTATTTAATTAAAACTGTGCCAGAAAAAAGACACTGCTCAAATCATTGTCCAACTTGTGATGTAAAAAAAAACTCAAAAAAGTTGGAGCCGCCACTACATGTGGTCATCCTTACTGAAAAAAAAACAACTGCGTTTTTTGCGGCGTTGCCTTTGCTGATTTTATTTAGCTTTTGAATTAAAATGTTAAAAGAACCCAAAATGAATCTTAACAGCCTCGAATGTTCCGGCCCGAGTTTAGAGAATGAACCAAAAAAAAACTATAGAAATAATCAAATTATATACTTGGTCTCTTCGGCATTTCCATTTGGATTGCTGCGGGAGATAAATGATCATATTGTGAGTATTTTCGTTACAAGGATGTTCCAGTAGTTTTATAGATTACGAAACTTGAAATTTACATCATAAATACACCACCTAACCATTTGAGTTAACACATTTTTTTCCGAAAA
>SCLG01001340.1:0-13560 GCA_004367875.1 Oikopleura albicans
AACTGTCAACTCGTTTGACTTTGTCAACTCCTTAGGTCACTTTTGCGCCTTTTTTGCCTATTTTTGCCCAAAAAACTGTCAACTCGTTTGACTTTGTCAACTCGTTAGGTGTCAACTCGTTTAGTAATCAACTGTAACAAAAATGTGTTTAAGGGGCCCTTATTAAAAGGCGATAATTAAAATTTTCAATTAGGCACCGAGGTCCTTTTGTTCAAAAACTAAATTTAAAACTAATATTAGACAGCCATTAGCTAGCCGATTCCAGCGCTGTAGGAAGTTTTTAAATATTGTCTTCAAAAAACTTTTCTTCAAGAAGCTTTTTTTTGTATTTTGTTCAAAAAACTTATTATCCAAAAGACCATGGTGCCTTACAATTAATGGTAATTAATACAATTAAATTAATAATTTAAAGCCATTTTTATGATTGATCACTTTATGATGATTTCCATTGTCATAACATTTTTTATAAAAAAATAAACAACAAATCATCCTCTTATGTGCTAATAAGGAACTAATTTGTAAACATGCGCTTATGGATTACTGAGATCAAATAAAACACAGTTTTTTTTATTTCATGTCTCTAAGGGTTAATAACTAAGAACTGACGTCTGTGTTTTGCTTATGGAATACCACAGACGAATTATCTGCCTTCGGGGAAATTAATTGAATTTCATGTTGCAATTGAATTTGACTTAGAAATAANATCAGAATTTTGATCTTGGATATATTTTACCAATGCATATCGCGACGCTAGCAACTGCTTCAGAGCCTAAATTAACCACCATTGAGCGACTCGATCAATTAACCCTCTTCCTCCACGAACAAATAACCGGTTCGATGACGATTTTACATCGAACGGCGGATTTAAATAGGGTAACGATGGAGTACAAGGAACGCGTCGAAAATGAAGATTTCGTTTTTCAACTTTTTATGGGAAATATTTATGTATCGGAAGGCAGGGGCTTGAGCAAAAAAGAAGCAAAAATGGACTGCTGTGACAAGGGGGTGGCATGATATGAAAAATTTGATTTTTTAACTCTCAGGGGGAAGGAGTTTTTGGGAACCCGTAGGGGGAAAATGCGTGTAAATAAACACGCACTTAAAAAATTCACAATAATTCGCAACAATTCAAAAAAACTGGTAAAGCCAAGTTGTAGAGCTCGTCAAACTACGTCCATCTGACTATTCAGAAATTGATTTGGGTCACCAGGGCCCCCTAGAGAGCTGTTTGAAATCTCAAACCTACGCAAAAAAAACACCGTCAATCGAATTTTCTCGAAAAGTTGAGGGGGGTCACCAATACCCGTTTTGCCCTACGGGGCCTCCATATGCCTTAAATCGACGAAAAAAGCCAGTTGCGTGTTTATTTACACGCACTTCCCCCTGTGAGTTAACTTTGAAATTAGCAATTGGGGGTCCTTAGTAAACAAATGTTAAATAATCAAAATTGGCCGAAAAAATCCGCAAGATAACGTAGCGAATAGGAACACCTGCTAGGTAGCTGGTGACAACATAAGAGCACAGGGGGTGTAATAAAATATTAACCCAATTATGCATGGTTGCATTATTTACATAAATTATTGAAAAAAATGTCCAGGAGTCCCTTCATGTGTTAAGCACTGCGCCGTTATCGTTTCCCCGTTCGCTCCGTAAACCTGCGGATTTTTTCATACGGAAATTGCAAGATAAAGGTGCATGGGATGTATTTACTTTTTTCCTTATTTTACTTTGATATGATTACACGTCATGTGACCCCATAACAAGGGACTCGAAGTAATGAAGGAAAAATGTACGATATTTAATGAACGGCGAAAAACCGAGACAGAAGGCGCGCTTAGTTTGGATGCGATAAAAAATGGCGGTACCGAAACATCTACACCAGCTGTACCGCCACCGCAAGAAATGAAAAAAGATAAAGGCGCAATGCTCATGAAACTTATGGGATGGTCTGGCGGTGGTCTGGGGAAAACTGAATCGGGAAGAGTTGACGTCGTCAAGGTAAATTGACGTCCGGCTAAAAGGAGTTTTGCAAAAAGGAAATGACTCTCATATACAGCTTTACTGTAAATTTATTTTTTTTAGCATCACAATGCCCGTATTGGCCAAGATAGAAGTGGATTTGGTGTCGATGAAAATGGCAGATGTAAAGGTTTGTAAATAGTTACACGTTTTGTTGTCAAAATATAATTTATTATCGTGAAAGTACAGGGGGTCTGGTTATAAGGTCACAAAAGGTGAGCGCTATAAGATCAAGTCATCTTTTTTCCACTAAGGTCAAGTCATTTTTTTTTCAAGATAAATCATGTCTTTTTTCACAGGGGTAAACACGGGTAATAAATTGTTTTTTTTATAGAAATCATGTCTTTTTTCACTTTTTTTTGGGTTTAAATTTATAACTCAACATATACGTTTAGAACGACACGGGTAAAGCACGGGTAATAATTTTTTTATAGAAATCATATCTTTTTGCACTTTTTTCTTGCACTAAGGTCAAGTCATTTTTTTGGAGTGCATTAAGGTCATGTCATTTTTTTGGGGTTTGACCTTGTAACCAGACTTCCCTGTAGTAAAACTAGTCCCATTTTCCGCACCAAAAATTATTTCGAAAAAGTGACTTGAAAATTCGACTGAGTTTTTTGAAATAAAAATTTTAAAATCGTAGGCCTCTAGGCTATAGCCTACCCCTTGAATTTTATATATTTTATGTAGTGACGGTGGAAGAAGCTGAAACTCTAATTATGCGTTACGCCAACTCTGATTTTATCGATGACCTTGCATTTTCGAGTTCCCTCGGAAAAGAAGAGCGTGCTGTTATTCACAAAAGTGCCCGAAAATTTGGCCTAAAAAGCCAAAGCCATGGAAAAGGCGAATCCCGATATTTAGTTGTTTCCAGAAACACCCGCCAAAAATTAATGATGGTGAAATCGGGCGTCAAGCTCAAGCAGGCCGAACTTCTCTGATTTGACTTTTTTTAATATTAAATTTTTTGTCTGAGATTTGCTACAGAGGGTAGTCCAATTCTTGGACGCTTTGAGAAACAGTCCCGAAATTGGAAGGCCAAGTTTAATTCCAAGTTTTTTCGAATAAAAAGCGTCTCGGAATTGGACATTTTGATGTGTCCAGATTTGGGTGACCAAGAATTCGGTGTCCGAGAATTGGACTACCTCCTCTATATATTTGTTAAAGCAATTTAATAAATTTAATGCCTCATGATTGGTTATTTCAGTTGTTAACTTGTGGAAATGGCCTTACTACGTTTGCAAATTTGAAGATCCGTGTAGATAGTCCCCCTGGAATTTAGCTGGGAAATGAGGGGGGAGTTACTTCGTTCAGAAAAAAAAAATCCTGTTTGAATGGACATGAAAAAATGAAAATATGAACTAAAAAACAACCAAGGGTGAAATAAACACAACGTGTTCTCACCAACCTGTTTTGATCTAAGATTTACATGTACATTGTACATGTATTTTTCAAATTATTGAAAGTTCAGAAAAGTTCCTTACTGTTTTTGGTATACACTGATCTCTATTTACGAGTTTGGCTTGAACTTTTGATAGGTCAAGTCAATTTTTTTTTGTACGTTATATGTAAGTTTATCTCATAAACACTGGACGATATACATCATAGAAACTGGGTGTGAATATTTTTTGCCATATGAAAACCTTTGATACACCGCTCAAGCTAAGCATGACCAAAAAATGTTCACGAGCACTTTTTTTATATAATATTTCGATTTTGCCAAAAAACGAAATGCTCGAATTAGCACGATAAAAATGCGGGTCTATTAAAATCACAATAGTTTTATAATTAGTTTATCATTATATTTTTAAAGATACAACAGGAAATAAAGGAATTCATAAAGTTATAAAAAGGTAATTTAACGTGAACAACACAAATCATATGCCATCTTATAAGAGCTTCCGTACAGCAGTTTTAAAATCAGAGTTTTGTAATAAAATTTTAAGCTCTTACCGGTCATAATGTTAAGATCTGGGCGTCGTCTTCAAATTTGCAGATTAGATTTGATCTAATCGTCAGAAATATTTTGTGAAAACGGAAATGAATTCAATCGTTCTTTTTACGTAAATTGCCAGGAAAAAACTGGTACACAGGGTGCGCCGTTATGTTTCACAAAAAAATTCGAAAAATAGTGAAACATAATGGCCCGAGCGGGAAAAAGTGAAACATAACGGCGCAGGGCTTAACGTACAAAGATATGTATTTGGAGAAAATATTTTCTCAAAAAAGTGAAACATAACAGCACGGACGGGAAAAAGTGAAACATAATGGGGTGAAACATAACGGCGCACCCTGTGTATACACAATATGAAATTATAACCAGTTCGGCTCATACGGTATGAGTCATACCGTATGGGCACAAGAGTGAATGTCGCGCTTTAAGCAAAGGTTCGTATCACTTAACCGTTATTTTGGCACTACCGGAACAGTCATACGGTATGACACAGCTGTGACTGTCCCGGTGGTGCCAAAATAACGGTAAAATGATACAAACATTGCTTAAAGCGCGATATTCATTGTTGTGCCGTACGGTATATTTAACTTTTTTTGTAAATTTTAGGCGCAATTTTATTTAACGCGGTGTCTGTTGAACAAATCATTTTTGACGATGTATTTTTTGACACAATATTTTTATGAAAAATTTATTATATAAATAATTGAAATATTTTTATTTCAGAAATTTGTTAGATGTTAAAAACTGTGTTCATCCGCAGTTCAATATTTACTGTGCCCATTGTGAGCCACTGGCTTTCTTCAACCGACCGCCGATTGGTGCGCGCAAAAGTGAGCGCCAAAAGTGATCGTATGCCGGTTTACGAATTGACAAAAATCAAAATTGACGCTGATTGTCTCTTTGACGATCATAAAATTGGGGAGCTTTATTCGAGAATGGAGGAGTTAAAAACCGAGCCCGAGGTTGAGATTCAATGGCGTCGGGTGCGCGCACTTCGAGAGTACGCCCTTATAGAGGGTAAAAACGCAAAAACGCGCGAAGCCCTTTTACGCGAGGCATTGGTAGCCGCCACCTACGCGCTCGAGCTTAATAGGCAGTGATTTTTTTTCAAGCGAAAAGTTACATAACAAATTTTTCTAATGAAAAAAAAAATTGGAAATAAATTAAAATTTACACGGGGTCTGGTTATAAGGTCACAAGGACGTAAAAAGACATGATTTTCCGAAAAAACATGCTTCACAAAAAATGACTTGACCTTAGTGTATTGAAAAAAAAAATGACTTGACCTTTGTGCATAAAATATGACTTGACCGTATAACTTATGAGGTCAAGTCATCTTTTATGCACTAAGGTCAAGTCATTTTTTTTCTTGCACTAAGGTGAAGTCATTTTTTTTTCTTGCATTAAGGTCAAGTCAATTTTTTGAGAAGCATGTTTTTTCGGAAAAAAATCTTTGAAATCATGTCTTTTTACGCTTTTTTTTGGACTTTTCTCTCGACTTCCAGATCAATATGTAACTTCACCTTATAACCACACCCTCTGTACTTAAACATGCCCAATATTTTTCGTATGAATCAGCTATCGCTTGAAAATTCACTCCCTATAATAGCAATCACTGGGCGGCTCACAAATGGTACGGAATCATCCTTAACGACGTCGCCGAGCTCGACGGGACCCAAAAATTACTCGAAGCTTCGCCGACTATAAAAGATCATTTTGAGCTGTCAGTCAAGCTACATCCGGACCCTACGACCATTTATTGTCTCGGAATGTGGCATTTTAAATTCACCGAGCTTCCCTGGTATAAACGAAAAGCGGCTTCCATGTATTTTGGCGTCAGTGTGCCTATTTCAACGTACGAAGTCGCGCTTGGTAAGATTTAATTAATTTATGTTTTACCGTAAAACTTTCACGTACTTTTACAGGGAGATCTGGCTATAAGGTCTGAAGTTGTGACAGTTATAAGGTCAAGTCAGTTTTTTTTTTATTAGCATGCTATTTGGGAAAAAGGACCTTATAATCACCCCTGTACACTTCTTTTTTTTTACTTTGTGGGCGCACATTTTTTTTTTCTATAGAAATCATGTCTTTTTGAACTTTTTCTCCGCACTAAGGTCTTATTGTGAAAAAAAATTTCAGATGGTTATAAGGTCGAGTAAGTTTTTTCAAAAGTGCTTTAAGGTCAAGTCAGTTTTTTGGCTTGGCCTTATAACCAGACTCCCTGTATTTTTTTCGGGTCTGACGTTATAACTAGGGTACCCGCCGTGAAAAATGACCTAATGACCACTTAACAGCTAAGGGCTGAAAATTTCAGACAGTAGTAATACGACCATGCTGATCAGTTTAGTATTGGTTTCGGAACTGATTTTTACACCCCTACGCCCTTATCTTGCCAAAATCATAACTAATCTTTGAAATGTTGATTTCGCACAACGCCGTACGTGTTAACGGTTAAAATTGTTCAAGTCAATTAAATTGAGCTCAATCAACAATAAGTGTATGATTTCGAACCTGATGTTTAACCCCTACGCCCTTAAATTGANTTTAAGTAGGATACGGTGAAATTGGCCCATCGAAATCTTCGCAGCTAAGGTCTTAAAATACACAGGTGTACTTAATCGATGACGAGGAAGATTTTGATGATAAAATTGGAACATAAATTTAACTCCTACATTCCATATCGGACAAAATATACAAAAAAAACGATATTTTTTTCCTTAGGAGTTACGACCTCAAAGATTGTGACTATACTGAATAGATACCAATGAAAACCAATGAAATAGATACCCTATTGGGTTATAAATGGGCCCGCGAAGCTGGGCTACATAGGATGATATGACCCTATTGTGTTACAAATGGGCCCGCGAAGCGGGGCCACATAGGATGAGATGACCCTATTGAATTACCAAATGAGCCCGCGAAGCGGGGCTACATAGCATGCGATGACCCTATTGGGTTATAAATGGGCCCGCGAAGCGGGGCTACATAGGATGAGTCTCCTCCGATGAGATGACCCTATTGGATTACCAAATGGGCCCGCGAAGCGGGGCTACATAGGATTCGATGACCCTATTGGGTTACAAATGGCCCCCGAAGCGGGGCTACATAGGATGAGTCTCATCCAATGCGATGACCCTATTGGATTACCAGATGGGCCCGCGAAGCGGGGCTACGTAGGATGCGATGACCCTATTGGATTACCAAATGGGCCCGCGAAGCGGGGCTACATAGGATGAGTCTTATAAGATGCGATGACCCTATTGGATTACCAAATGGGCCCGCGAAGCGGGGCTACATAGGATTCGATGACCCTATTAGGTTACAAATGGGCCCGCGAAGCCGGGCTACATAGGATTCGATGACTCTATTAGGTTACAAATGGGCCCGCGAAGCCGGGCTACATAGGATTCGATGACCCTATTGGGTTATAAATGGGCCCGTGAAGCTGGGCTACGTAGGATTCGATGACCCTATTAGGTTATAAATGGGCCCGCGAAGCCGGGCTACATAGGATTCGATGACCCTATTGGGTTATAAATGGGCCCGCGAAGCGGGGCTACATAGGATGAGTCTCATAAGATGAGATGACCCTATTGGATTACCAAATGGGCTCGCGAAGCGGGGCTACATAGGATGCGATGACCCTATTGGGTTATAAATGGGCCCGCGAAGCTGGGCTACATAGGATTCGATGACCCTATTGTGTTACAAATGGGCCCGCGAAGCGGGGCCACATAGAATGAGATGACCCTATTGAATTACCAAATGGGCCCGCGAAGCGGGGCTACATAGCATGCGATGACCCTATTGGGTTATAAATGGGCCCGCGAAGCGGGGCTACATAAGATGAGTCTCCTCCGATGAGATGATCCTATTGGATTACCAAATGGGCCCACGAAGCGGGGCTACATAGGATGCGATGACCCTATTGGGTTATAAATGGGCCCGCGAACCGGAGCTACATAGGATGCGATGACCCTATTGGGTTATAAATGGGCCCACGAACCGGGGCTACATAGGATGTGATGACCCTATTGGGTTATAAATGGGCCCGCGAACCGGGGCTACATAGGATGCGATGACCCTATTGGGTTATAAATGGGCACGCGAAGCGGGCTACATAGGATGCGATGACCCTGGTTTTCAGGAGTTTTTGGGAACCCGTAGGGGGAAAATGCGTGTAAATAAACACGCACTTGAAAATTTCACAATAATTCGCAATATTTCAAAAAAACTGGTAAAGCCAATAAATTGATTTGGGCCACCAGGGCCCCCTAGAGAGCTGTTTGAAATCTCCATTCCGCAAAAAATAACACCGGCAATCGAATTTTCTCGAAAAGTTGAGAGGGTGGGTCACCAATACCCGTTTTGCCCTACGGGGTCTTCATATGCCTTAAATCGACGAAAAAAAACAGTTGCGTGTCTATTTTCACGCACTTCCTCCTGTGAGTTAAAGAACGGATGACGCACCCGCTGTACAAACTGAACCCGAAAGTCAGTAAAGTGTACTTGTATCCCAAATTTAATGATTTCACTACAATTCATGATCTTAGCTAACATTATCAAACACGACCAAGTTCATTTGGCCTCCAAGTTCTGTTAATTTTAAGATTTCAAAATTACGATTAAAAAATTAAATTAAGGACTGGTCAGTCATGTTGTTTACAAACTTTACGTTCGGGGAAAACACTATAAAAACCGTTACACAAATACGATTACAAGATTTTCTTCTGTTGCTAAGAAAGCAAAGTACTTTAACATGGCTGTATCTAAAATGTCATAAGTAGCACCACCGATCCCCCAGATTAACTTGAACTTGTCGAAAACTTGATTTTGAGGCGCCAATCACGTGAGTAGTGTTGGTGGTATTGATTTCCTTTTTTCGGTAAAATGTTTCTATAATGCAGGCGCTCATTTCTATGTAGGCTTTTTTTTCCTGCGAGGTCTAGAACAAAAAATATCTCAAAAAAACTCGAAAAAAGTCCAAAAATTTGAAAATTATCCAACTTGCTGTACCTGAAATTTTATGAACGAGACACGATATCGCAAAAAGCTTACATAGAATTGAGCACCATATTTTTCCGTACAATATGCTGAAAAACTGAATCAATAGCACCAACACTGTTCACGGGATTGATGAGGTTTTCAAAAAAATCAACATAAAAAGTCTAACTTTTATAAGAAAAGTGGCTAATGCGTTGTGATTAGTATTGAACTTTACGATCAAAATATTTAACCATTTCTCGGAACATTGTACACGACCATCATGTAAAAAGTAGACATTAAAAACCACGTAAACAACATTTAATTTTGAAAAATTGTATGACTAATTTTACAAATTCCATTTTTTTTTTGAACTTTTGAAAGCTCAATATTTCTAGAATCAGTTTGTCAAATGAACTTGACAATGCTCGATACCAATAACTAACGCCTTAAATAGTAAAAAAAATATGGGTATAAGGATTTTTGAGTTTAGTTTGTACACAACATGACTGACCGGTCCTTAATAAAATTACTCATAAAATACATAAAAATCATTTAAATCACAACGCATCAATCACTTTGTCCAATAGGGTCCAAGAGGCTCATCTCAGCCTATAGAACCCCGCTTCGCGTCCCATTTGGTAACCAAATAGGAATCACATACTATGTGACCCCGCTTTGCGGCCCATTTCGTAACCCAATATGGTTATTCAAGCCTATGTAGCCCCGCTTCGCAGGCCAATTTGGTAAGCCAATAAGGCCAATCCAGCCAGTGTAATCCCGCTACGCAGGCCCATTTGATAACCCAATAGGGTCATTGCATCCTATGCAGCCCGCTTCGCGGGCCTATTACGTTATCAAATCGGGTAACCGCATTCAATGAAGCCACGCTACGCGGGCCAATTTGGTAACCCAATAGGGTCATCGCATCCTACGTAACCCCGCTGCGCGGGCCCATTTAGTAACCCAATACAGTCAACGCATCCTACGAAGCCACGCTGCGCGGGCCCAAGTGGTAACCCAAAAGGGTCATCGCATCCTATGAAGCCCCGCTGCGCGGGCCAATTTGGTAACCCAATAGGGTCCACGCATCCTACGTAGCCCCGCTACGCGGGCCCATTTGGTAACCCAATAGGGTCATCGCATCCTATAAAGCCCCGCTTCGCGGGTCAATTTGGTAACCCAATAGGGTCATCGCATCCTATAAAGCCCCGCTTCGCGGGTCAATTTGGTAACCCAATAGGGTCGACGTATCCAACGTAGCCCCGCTGCGCGGGCCCATTTATTACCCAATAGGGTCATTGCATCCTACGTAGCCCCGCTGCGGGGGCCCGTTTGGTAACCCAATAGGGTCATCTCATCATATGTAGCCCCGCTTCTCGGGCCCATTTGGTAACCCAAGAGGGTCATCGCATCTTATGTAGCCCCATTTCGCCGGCCTATTCGATAATCTAATAGGGTCAGAAACTTCTTATTTTATCAGCCCCATTAATTTTGGGTTTTTTTGTATTTTGTGTCCGATATGGAGTGTAGGAGTTAAAAATTAATCTTGTCACCCAAACTTTCACTGGTGTGGTTTTAGTATACTCATAAATTGGGAGGTTGTTACTGAAAAAATAACGTATTTTGTCTATGTTTTGTCTGATATGGAGTGTAGGAGTTAAAAATAAATTTTAGTTTTGTCACCAAAATTTTAATTGGTATCTGTTTAGTATAGCCAGAGTTTTGATGTTGTAAGTTACAACTTCTAACTTCTAAGGAAAAATATCGTCTTTTTTGTATATTTTTTCCGGTATGGAGTGTAGGAGTTAAACTTGGGTTTTAATTCCTTCACCAAAATTTTTATTGGTATTTATTTGTTATAGGTCGTAATTTTGAGGTCGTTACTCTTAAGAAAAAAAATATCGTCTTTTTTGTATATTTTGTCCGATATGGTGTCTAGGAGTTAAAATTAGGTTTCAATTTTATCATCAAGTGTTCCTCTTCATCGAATTAGTACACCTGTGTATTATCAGACCTTAGCTCGAAAGATTTCGATTGGCCATTTTTCACCGTTCGTATTCCTACCTAAAACCCCCATTTTGACGGGAAAATGATTGGAGGACCGATTTTCAATATTTTGTCAAAATTTGATGCTAGAGAGTGCTAGACTTAATTTTTTTGGGAGACGTATCTTAATCGCTTAAACCTTCCATGGTCTTTGTGAAAACTTTGTCGCATAATTTCGCAGTACTTTTTGGGAGCCTTTAAAAAAAAAGTCCTGATTTTTGACCGAATATTGGCGATTTCAGGTCCTTAATATCAATATTTTTTTCTAATATTATATATAACGATTAAGGGCTCCCTTAGGCACCTTTCATGCAAATATGAAGGAAATCGGTGATTCACGGTGGGTACCCTAGTTATAACCAGACCCTAAAAATAAACGACCTAAGCAATAACGGCTTTTTTAAAATCTATTATTCAGAATGGTTTCTTCAGGCCGAAAAAACTCAACCGCATTTTTTCAAGCGCAATCAACTTATGATCGGCATTTGTTACCACAGGTTAAATAAAAACGAATTAGCGCTGGAATATTTCAACAATATTAAAAATTGGGCGAAAGCCGATCACGACGAAGCAACGTATGAAGAAGCCCTCCTGTATATTGCGCAACTGTCCAAATGAAAACTAACTTTCCACTTTCTGTTTCTGTTAATCTTCATTTTACTTCAAAAAATTTTCAAAATTGAAAATATAATTGCCTATGCAAAAAGATACATGTGGCCTTGCAGACAAAAATTTTGAAGTTTTGAGAGATAAAAAATGTAATTTTGAATAAATCTCTGAATTAAAATTTATTAAATTTTTTTTTTTTTAGATTTGACGCTAATTTTTAAAATCAAGTTCTGCCAATATCTTGATAAAGCATTTGGGTTAATTTATAATTTTCACAGGGTGCGCAGTTAGCCGTCCAATATTGTGCTATATTGCTATTGTTAACGATCAAATTTTTGATGGACACTTATTTGTGCGCCCGGTGTACATTTTTGGGTATTTTTTATCTCAAGATTTTTGCGTAAATATGAACAAAAAACTTGTTGAATATTTTTGAGGGTACACCTGTACACCCCTGGCCTGTACTACGGGGACAAAAATGATCCATATTTAATAAGGCAAAACATTAATTTGGTTGTTACGAGGTCATAAGGTATTTTGGTCCTGTTACGTTATAATCAATATCCTATACTGTATAGGCTATACATCCCTTAATTCCATAACGGCTGTTTTCGGTTCTCGAAAAAAACGGCCGTTAGGGAATAAATGGCCGTTTTTTGAGGAAAAAAGCGGCCGTTATGGGATAAACGGCCGTTATGGAAGCGCCCCTTATGGAATCAAGGACTGTAATAGATATATTTTGTGGTATGCAGGGCTGACGGTTAATTTTTTAGATCAGGTTTTCGAAATCGGTTATTGTTTTCAAAAATGGAAAATAATGGCACACATGGGCAAGCGCCGGTTATAATTATGAGTCCCGACGGTGCATTCATAAACCAACCGACGAATGATAGAAACGGAACCTTAGGTCGTTTGCAAATTAGTAGGCCGAGAAAAAGTTGGTTATAAGGTCTGAGATTTGGTCCTAGGCATGCCTTGTCTCACACTTGCAGAATTTTCATTTAAATTTTTTGGCCTAATCATTTGCAAACCACCCAAAGTCAAAAATGTCCACGGCCATGTCAAGGATTTTTATTTCAATCAAAGTGGTCAGAACCCGGTTGTCAGTAATCTTCCGGTAAATGGGCCGGTTAGTACGAATAAGTCGCTGAATCGCCCAGTTATGACAAATAAACCCTTGAACACGCCGGCCAATAGTAAACCGTCGAATCAACCGGTTATTGATAAAAAACCGGTAACCCAAGCGTTTATTAACAGCGCAGTGACGGTTGGTAAAGCGGTTACGGTGGGTAAGGCGGTGACGGTTGGTAATCAATTCGAAGCCAAACTCAAAAACCATGTTCGCTCTTATTTAAGGTCGTTTGGAAAATAGAAGAACATTAAACATAAAGAAACACTACGGGCGATGTAATTTCCTAATTTCATACTGGGGTTGGTTATAAGGTCAGTCATTTGTCCCGTTATAAGGTCAAGTCAGTTTTTGCAGTAAGGTCGAGTCAGTTTTTTCTATGGAAATCATGTCTTTTTCACTTTTTTTTGGGTAAAGACCTCCCCCCGCTCACCACTTTTTAAAATATGACTTGACCCTATAACCAACTTTTATGTATAAAGAAAATTATTCGAAAAGAAATTGTTCAAAAGGACATGATACTTTTGAACATTTTTTTTCGTATAATTTTTTTATACACAAGGGTTGGTTTAACCAACTTGGTTATAGGGTCAAGTCATATTTTTGGTAGAAAAACCGTTAAAAATGCTTTTTAAAATGGTTGGTTATAAGGTCAATTTTTTTAGCAAAGGGTTTACACAGCCTGTACCGCCTCGGTGAAATAACACTACAGCAGTTTGGGGCGTAGGAGTTAAGGGTAGTACGGTCAATTTGTTTACAAATGAACATCATTTTTTTATTTAACCGTCTTGTATGCGTATAATTCACTTCAAGTTAA
>SCLG01001341.1:7051-21287 GCA_004367875.1 Oikopleura albicans
GCAAATAGGCGGTTTTGATTTTCCAGTCGAAATTTAAAAGTCAAATCTTCAATTTCGCCGCTGATTTTCTTCATGTGAATATTATCTTCAATATCGATGAGGGAGATTTTGATTCCGCTGAGACCGCTTTCGCCGATTCTTAACCCGTTATCGCGCAAAGTTATCGCCTGGTTTAGAATAAACTCGTCGCCATCATACTCGTAACCAAAATTGATATTTATCACAATCGAGGGCTGCTGGACGAGGTTAATTTCCAAAGTGCCACCGATTTTGTTCGAGGGGTTACCGGTGGGTACAAGGGAAAGATAAATATTACCAGATTGATTATCCATATCTAATTGGTAGCCGATGGTGTTGTCATTGTAAGGGACGGAACCGAATATGAAATCCGGAACTTTCAGACTAAATAAATTATTTTATGATTTATTCTATAAGTTATTCAATAATTTGTTAAACGATACATTTAACAATTTATTTTTCTATTTACACCTTGGCGTTAATTAATGATTTACGTGAGATAACTGCGCTGAGCGTAGGTGTAAAAATGAAAATATATTACATTTCGGCAAAATAACTGCGTAGTGCGCAGGTGGAAAAATAAAACTAGATCACATTTATGTAAAATAGCTGGTTTAAAAGTAACTGCGCAGTGCGTAGGTGGAAAAATGAAAAATTTAGCACATTTCTGCAAATTAAGTGGGTATTAAATAGCTGCGTAGGCAAAAACAAATCATGAAATATTACGAAAACATGACGAAATATTTCATTTCGGCAAAATTAGTGCCGGAAACATAATTGCGCAAGTGATGTATTTAAGGATTTATTTAATGCTATATTTTATTATGTTTTTTGGAAACGTGTGNTGAGTGCATATATGCACACGATTTTTTTTTTTTTCGTCGATTTAAGGCATAAGGTCCTTATGATAAGGAGGCCCTGTAGGTCAAAACGGGTATTGCTGACCCACTGAACTTTTCGAGAAAATTACATTTGTTATTGATTTATTTAATTCAATTTCCAGGTAATATTGATGGTATCGCCGATAATTTTTGCCGACCGTTAGGTTGAATAAAAACCGGTCAAAATTTCCGTTTTCTTTGATTTAACTGAAATTTGGCACAGAGGGGTTTTCGACATCAGCGAATATCATGATAAGCTTGATTTTGGCGATTTTTCTTCTCAAAACTTCCGTAGGGCTTATAAGAAGATTTTCAAAAAAAAAACGTCGCAAAACGTTATTCAGAACGTTTTCTGCCTTTTTTTGTAGTTCTAAATATAGCTTTGTGATACCATGCCAAAAGTCTTCAAATTCCTGTATTTGAGATCCAACAGACCCTTAATTAGCCGAATAATTTGTCTAAAAAACAACCCTTATTTGGTGACCCTCGACCCTTATTTGGACATAACGGCCCTTTTTGAGTGGCCCTTCTTTTGCAACCTGTATCAATCGGACTGGAATTTCAAGTGACTTTCACATTAAGTGTAAACTTGTTTAGCTTGTGAAATAATTTATTTAGCATTTGTTGTTTATTTTCAATCTTCAAATAAAGAGTTTTGGTAAAAAAGCTTGGTAAAAAATGATCGTGACGTTTGCCTTATTCGCTTTTGGCGAGTTTTTGGAAGTTGGTGAAGTTGAAACGCTTGATCAAAAATTGATATCAATTGGCGCTTCTCATTTGATTTTAGCCTGAAATTTTAACTCACTAATATTTTTTATTTTTTTTAAATTTAACAGTAGCTTTACTATCAAAAATGAACCTGTTTTTTTTCGTTAAAAAATCTCTTCGTATTTTTTATATTTTATTTAAAAACAAAAACAATTGAGTCCATAGCATTTTTGGTTCATTCGTTGATCATAAAGTCGGTAGTCAAATCGCCATCTGTGTTGGTATGAACATTATTGAAGGTCATTTCAAGCTGTTAAAATTACCTATATGCCTCAATTCGCGTTTGCATGACATAGATTTTAGAAATATGTGCACTTTAAAGTGATTTCATTCGCCAAAAAATATGTCGCGTTTTTTTTTTCTTTCGTGGTTCGACAAGAAGAGTTGGCTAAAGAAATTCGAATTTGAAATTGGCCTTCAGACCGGTTTTTTAATTAACCCGCTCCTTCCGCGATCTCCAAATACGATATTTGGCAGCTCTCCGACACTAAAAATCATTTTTATTGTGTAAGTGATTTGTATAAGACTTGTCCAAGCTGAAAGCGAACGACTTTTTCTTTAAGATTATATAAACAGTTGTTGTTGTTGTTGCAAAATTACGATGTACTCAATAGTAAGCCAACGAGATCAGAGCAACAATACATTACTTACTCCTTTTTGGGACGCTTTTTTAGTCAAAATGGGGCCATTCTAATCGAAAAAGGATCCTTTCTGTGACGATGCTTTTTCGGACGCTATTTTCGAGCACCGAAAACGTCCGATAAATGAGTAAGGACAAAGCAGTTACAGACCCCAGCGTCCCGGAAAGGAGAAAGGACTGTAATTTTTATATTTTTAAGAATATCTGCTTGAGGCTGATTCGCTAAAAACAAAAACGTGAACTAAAAGTAAAATGGGAATCAAAACGTAAACAAATAAATAGCAACATAAACAAAAAAAAATCATAATTAAAACTAAGATAAAAACGTAAACAACTAAAGCGTGTTTTAACGAATAGAACAACTGTGTTCGAAATTCGAGGGTCGAACTCTGATTTTAACGAACAACTAAAGCGTGTTAAAACGAATAGAACAACTGTGTTCGAAATTCGAGGGTCGAACTCTGATTTTCGATATAATTTTGGGCTGTAATAAGCAGTTAGGCGCGGAGGGTCTGTAACTGAATTACAAGCCACGCCTATTGGCTCATGATTTTTTATAGGCGCCTCCTATTGGCTAGCGTCCTTTAGCCACGCAAATGACTCGCCGCGTGGCTTGTAATAGTTGATACCGTTGACTTCATAGTCGTGATTGACGATAAGTCGTCAGTTTCCGCGTCAAGAGGTATGACCGCGAGTGACCAAACATTATCCCCCATCATATCCGACTCCTCAGCGAGGATATGAATTTTGATATGAAAAAAGATCAACTTTTCTGATGGATTTCAAAACTGCAAAAATCACTTTGTTCAGAATTGAATTCTGTACGGAATTTGACAATGAAAACTACAAATTCTCTGTTACTATCGGAAAAAAACTTAAAATCATTGATGTCAACATTGGACAAATTTCATCAAAACTCGCAAAAAATCACCTTGGAAATAAAAAAATTTCATTTCTCGGAACATTGGAGACTACATGTAAAAATTACACAATAAAACACAAGTGAACTGTGTGAAATTTTTATCACACGTTCTCGTGTCCACAACTGTTATTCAACTTTTCATCGCAATTTATAAATCTCAGTATTTCTAGAATTTGTCACCCAAATGAACTTGACTGTGCTTGATATCAATAGCTAACGCCTTAAATAGTAATAAAAACATAAAATGTGCAGCAGAAATGGGAAAAATCTTCTGGGGTTTAGTTTGTACACAACATGACTGACCGGTCCTTAATTAAAAAGAAGGCGCTGCTTCTTTTGCGTGAAGTTACATTAGCAAAAACGCGTTTTAAAGCTCTTTTCGGGAAAAATTTGTTCCACCAAAAGACCTTTCTTGAATATAAGCTATCCTGTAGTAGAGCTCCTGTAATAAATTTATCCCGCAATATAAGTATTGAATAAGAAATTTTATTCCAATAAATGTTTCCAGAAATTTACATTAAATTACAAATCCGAGATGAAGTTTTTTTTCGGAACGCTTTTGGAGCCAATTTTGCTCTATCATTTACAGCTTGGGTCGTTTGGGTCGCTTGGGTCGCTTGGGTCGTTAATTGGGCGGTTTTCCGATTTTTAGGTTGAGGGTTAATTTGGAGGGAATATGCGTGATTGATAGCTCCCTCAAAATCCTCTGGAAAATTCTTTAGGGCTTCAACGCACATATCCAACTCGAATCCAAGAGACCAGAGTTTATATAAAATTTTACTTTCATCGAAAGCAAATAAATGTCCTTCGCAGTGTTGCAAACATGTGACCAAAGGTGCCTTCCGCTATCTTAACGATTTTTTTTTTCAAAATTTTGACGTTTGTTTCATTTATACTAGTAGTCATTAACGACGAACAACTTTTTAATCTAGTTCATCGACCAAGGACCTTCAAAAGAACGAAAAATATTCAAGAAAAAATTTTTAGAAAAAATTACAAACGCGCACAATTTGGCCTTTTTCGCAACACTGGTCCTGCCGAGCTCAAAATAGGAAAATCGATAAAGTGTCCAATTTCGGGGTATCCGGCGTCGAAAGGAACCCGATACGTTTTTTCTTTGGTTCGTTGTGAATCTTTGAATACTAATTCTCCGAAACGAATATCAAATAAAGTGACTGCGTGCTTGTTTCCACCGTCATAAGTAGTAAGGCATTTGTAGGCTTCAACGGCATTTTGAAAAGTCCCACAATGCCCTTGGGGGCTTAACTCG
Organism: Oikopleura albicans; assembly: GCA_004367875.1. Taxonomy (NCBI): domain Eukaryota; kingdom Metazoa; phylum Chordata; class Appendicularia; order Copelata; family Oikopleuridae; genus Oikopleura; species Oikopleura albicans. Next base: position 11,551 of record SCLG01001341.1, read on the forward strand.
GTTGATCGTTTCGGATGTGAAAATATTTCCTTTTTGGGAAAAACCTCCAAAGGTAATTTTTCGAAAATTTTATTCAAACTATTCATCATGAAAGTACCGTGTGGTTGGAGGAGTGTCGGGTTAATCAACTAAAAAAAATCTATAAACCACCTGCGGGTATTTCGGCCGTGTTATTTGACCGCAGTAGGGAAATTTAACAGACGTCAACTCAGTAATTCAACGGATATATTCTCCCGTTTTCCGCTCTTGGAAGCAACCTGCCCGGGAGAAATCACAAGATTGTTAACAACATTTACATATACAGAGGGTACTCCAATTCCGGGTCGGTTTGCGATTTTCAGTCAAAGTCCACTTTCGACCCGGAAATTGAGAAGGCGACCCGGAATTGGAGTTTTCACTTTTTGTGTCTGATAGTCTTATAATTTTAGCCAATGAGATTACCGGAAATGTTAATTTGTACTACTCAAAAAGTTAAAGAGGTTTTAACACTTTTCAATATAAAAATAAATTTATTTAGAAAAAAAAATTATTTTAAAAAATATTTTTTTTTGGACCGGCCAATAGGTTTAATGTATAAATGGGATTATTGAGAAAAAACCGAATCATAAATTATATTTTAGAATATTATTATTTGTTGTAATCAATGAAATACATAAGTTTTACATTGCATCATAAGTAGTTGTGAAATTTTAGATTCTATTGTATTCAATATGATGAAAACAAACTCACCCTTTCTATAACAATTGAAGTGTCAACTTGATCCTCGTTGTCAAAATCAGTTTTCATACTTATTGGAAAAACTACGAGGAGCAGCTCCGATCTCAGCTCAAGGTGAAATGATTTTTCGTCAATATTGTCGATTAATTCTTTTTTCAGCAATTCGTCGATTTTTTCTTGTCGAAAAGCCTTTTCTATGAGAAGTCGGACCGAATTATGGAGCATGGTGGCGGTGGAAAATGCCCAACAAGCGAAATCTTGCTCCAATTGGTCATGAATCGTTTTTGATACCAATTTTGAACCCACGACAGTTGACCCCAAATGGGTACTTTTTTTACTTGACGCCATTGTTGCAAATTGGTAACTAATTAAGTTAAAATAAATTATTTGCAGTAACAAGGTTCTTACTACCTTAGGTTAAAATTAAAGAAATCAAAGACGTTTATAATATCCAACTAAAATTAGAAGGCTTAACTTTTCTTGTTTTTGATTTTTTAGTAAACAACTATGTTTAATAAAAAATCCTAAAATCGTAAATTTTTGGCAAAAACTCTACGTAATACTCGCACAAGAGTTTAGAACCTTTTATTATTAATAAAAATTAAAAAAAAAAGACATTTCATACTATAATAGTATGCATTTAAAAATTATTCGATCGTTTTAAAGTATACACCGGGTGCGCAGTTATCGGGCGGGTTTTTGCTGTTACCAATTTTTAGCTGACCAATTTTCCCGCTCGTGCTGTTGGTACTTTCTTAAAAGGTATAACGTGGAAAATGCATCAAAAAAACAGAAAAGGTATATTGAATCAAATTTTGATGCATTTTCCACGTTATTCAATTGCGCAGTTATTTTTCAAGGGTTAAAATAGGCGCTGTTCTGATCTTCTCCAGGAGTGTGGACAAATTTTTGATCAATCCTCGGTCCGTGGCCATAATCTTGGTTTAAAAATCAAGATCATACGGTGTGTCAATTGGCACAAAAACGAGTTGAAGTATTTGTGACACAATTTCGATACTGCAGAAAATTAATAAAATTCAGAAAGGATAACGTATTTTTGGATGAAACTATAATTCGTACAAGCGTGAAAAAGAATAACGTGGAAAATGGATAAAAATTTGATACATTTTCCACGTTATACAATTTACGCGTTATACCTTTTGAGAAAGTTTCGTGCTGTTTTTTTTTCTGCAATTTTTGCAACTTTTTTCCGCCAACGCCCTGAGCAGTTAACGGGCGCGAAACCCGGCCAATAACTGCGCACCCGGTGAATATAAACTTACTTGAATAAATCTGATAGTCTTTTTGAAAGCGTCGGAAATAAAGTATAATTTTCGATTTCATTTTCGTCCAAAACAGTTTTCAACTGGTCGGATTTCAATTGTTTCATTGAAAGTTCTACCCCGTCAAAACAGACAGATGAAAGCATTTTCTCAACGTTAGATATCAATGGTCTTTTTTCGGCGTTTGGATTAATCATTCGCGAAATAAGTGCTAAAATTGGATGTTCTTCCACAGTTTCTCGACCTTTGGCCAACAATTTCCGCATCGGCATATAAAGCATTTTGAGGGCGAGCATGGGTTCGACAACCGAAAATAGAATTGTCATTCCGAGGGAATAAATGTCGCTTTTTTCCACTTTTCGGTCGCTAATTCCTTCCGGCGCAACAAAGATGGGCGTCCCTCCTCTCCGATTGGTTAATCCGAAATCACCAATCAGAGCACGCCACTTCCCATTTTCGATTTTTAGCAGGATATTTTCCGGTTTAATATCCCCATGAACAGCGTTTTCTTGCACGATTCGTTTTAACCCGTCGAGTACATTTTGCACAAAATCGAAGAATTGGTTTTTATTGTCTTCCGGTAATTGGTATAAATTGCACTTGCATAGGTCCATAACAATAACGGTGTAGTTCAAAGATGTGCAAAAAACATTGTCGTAAACTTGCTGCCTATAAGAACCATAAACACTGACGATGTTTTCGTCCTCGAATTTTTGATGGGTTAAAAACTCATCGATACTTTTTTGGGAGTTTTCAATGGCATCTTCAGTAAATTTCACTTTTTCAACTTCGAGCCTCAAATGTTTGAAAGCTGCTCCCATTCCGTGCCATTTTCCTTTTGTGACGAACCCTTGTCCTCCGGCTCCGGCATAATTGTCCATCGGCGTTTTAACTCCCAAATAGCATTTGAACGCTATCATTGCGTCCTCACAGTTTGCTGTTCGGCAGTTAAAATCATTACATCTTAAATTCGTCATTGAATAAAAGACGGCCGTTTCCCGTTCATCTCCAATGCTGTAAGGTTGGAGGAGGGATTCGTCAACATTAGCAAAGACATTTGAGAATATTTCATATTGAGTGCGGCCAGTGTATGTTGTTATGTAGGGATTGATCCCTTTCCGGAGCATTTCATCCCTACAACTTTGAAACCGGAATCGCGGCATCAAAAATTTGTAATCGATAAAATTGATTTGGATATTCTGGCCGAGGATTGTTTTTGATATCCGCTCAGACATAAAACTCGCCACACTGAACAATGTCTGACCACTCTTGGCTGGTTTCTCCAAAATCCGGTCGAGTTCTTCTTTCGTCAATTCGGATTCGGCCAATTCGACCAAATAATAAAATGACGATTCAATTTCGGGCAGAAGGTGGCGCCATTCGTGACCGGTGTTGTCAGCAGTGATCGCCATATTAAATAAAGCTTGGAACATTGAACTTCCATCATAATATTGATATCCAAATTCTATTTTTTCTGTTCGCCAAAGTTGACTCTAAAAAAGTGTCGTTAAAAGTTGAAAATAATTAATTTTATTACTTTAGTTTGGTCGAATGCGCCATGTAAACAAACTTCATAAAGTAATTTCGAGGGGTCGGCGTTTGACCTTTGGAGGTCGAACTTTGCCAAATCTTCAAATAATGACCCATTGCACTTGTTGGATTGACTTTTTTCGTCCCACGAATATTGGAGATAAAGTATAGAATATCCACCTTGATACTCTTCATCATCAAAATACATTTGTGTCTCAACGTCAAACAAATTCTGGAATAATCCGGCGATCTCAGTCAATTGTTCCGATTCATTCAGACCAGTGAACTTTTCGAGTAACCACTTTTTGAATTCTGCAATTTGTTCGACGTCGCTTTTTGAATTTTTGAAATGAAAGATTGTTCGGGAGTTTTGAATAATTTCGGCTTTTGCGGGATTCAGAAAAATATTTTGATAATTTTGAAGAGACTGTCCGATTCTGTCTGGCTCCATTGGGTGATCTCTAATTATTTCAACAAGTGCCGTCACTATTTCAAAGATCTCTTCAAGTTTTTTGATTTCCATTTTTGTTTTTTCAGGATTTCCTCGAGCATTTTCAATTTCTTCGTCGTCCTCAAAATCAATTCGAAATTCTTCCATAATATCCATTTGTCGTTGCTTAACTCCCACGCGACAGATTATCGTTATGCGTTTAACCTGGGCTCTATTTCCCCTCATAGCTCGAGTATTTGAAAATTGAATAAATGCGCCAAGGGTTAATAATCCAACCAATATTTCGGTAACCATTTCATTAATAAAGAATGAATCAAAATTTGAACCGGTTATTTCTAACCCTTCTGCTGCGGTAGTGAAGAACATTTGGTTGAAAAATGCGTCATTTTCCGGAAAGTCGTGACGAACCAAGAAGGATTTCGTTGTACTTTTGAACATTAGGAAATATGCAACTGCACTAACCACAAATGCACCTAAAACATTTTGAAAATTAAAAACTATATAATTTCAACGTTAAACTAATCATCCGATTTTTATACACAGGTTGCGCCGTTAACAGTCATTGTTTGCCTTTGACTAGCAGATTTTGACTCGAAAAACTCTTCAAAATAAACGCCTACGCATGGCACCGTTATTAAGCAAGTTCCGTTGAGGAGCAGTTAAGAGTGGGAAACACCCATTTTTTGAAAAAGGTGTTTTCGAAAATTACTACACTTTGTTCTACTAAAAATTACTAAAATGTTTTTTTGTTTTAAATACGAACTTTATCATATAAACAACTTTACAGAAACCATTACGCAATATAAACAGTGTTTACTTTTTTTTCAAATGTTTAAACAGACAGTAAATGTCAAACAACAAAGAATGTGTGATTTTTATTCATTTTCTCACCAAAAAAACTTTATTTATTGAGAATTTTTTTGAAAAAATCTGAACTATTAAAAAAGTCTGATTGAAATTTGCAATTCATAGTCTATGCAGACTCAATTTAGTGCTTCGTATAATGTCTATTGCGCCTAATATTAAATTTTGAAGTATTTTTAATGAAAAAAAATGTGTGGGCAATTTCGGGCACAAGGTGGCGCCATTCGTGACGGGCGTTTTCAGCAATATTTTTAATGAAAAAAAAAATGTGTGGGCGAAAAAATGTCAAACATTTTGCAAATCACCCAAAATATGTGACAAAACGTATTACATTCTGTATATTACATTACATATTATACATGTATGTCAAACAGGTCGAATTTAACCAATGGTGTTCCACGCAAAAAACTGTTTTTAAATAATTTTGGAGTAAGACAATCTAATGTTACTAGTGTGCAAAATTTAACTCCTATGCTCCGGGAACTCAATACAACACATCCTGTGTAGTATAAATGATGTCGTTTGTAATTCATGCCACTTTTATGAATTATAATTTATGATACAAAAATAAAAATGAAGTTCTGTCATTCTGAGCACTTAATTATTCAAAAACATCTGCGTATAAAAAATGAAAAAATATCATTAAAACCCAGATACTGAAGGAACAAACAAAAGAAAAAAAAGGAAAAACAAAAATGAGTACATTGGTCTGGTTTGAATTACTGAACCTTTTGAGAAAATCGAACTCAAAATCAAAAAAAAATCAGCGGTCTAATATAGAAATGGTGAAAAAACAATTACACAGGGTCCGCCGTTATGTTTCACCCCGTTATGTTTCACTTGTCCCCGCTCGTGCCGTTATGTTTCACGTTTTTTTCGGAATTTGTTTCCAGCTTATCCGCCTACGCCCTGCACCGTTATGTTTCACTTGAAGTACAAAAAATATACAAATATGAAAGAAATTTAGAACTTTTTTTTATTTAACTATTATTTAACATTTCTACACCTAAGTAAGTTAGCACTAAATAAGTTCAAATAAAAAAGTATTACTCAAAGTAAGCAAGTTTTTCACAAAAAAGTTGTATTAAAAAAACGCTCGAATTTCGTCACATAATGCAATAATAAGCTATTTTTGTTGCTACCGATAAATGATAATAAAATGTTTTTTTCTTTTTGGCCATTTTTTCTGTGTTCTAAATCAATTTTTAGCGCTCGATTGTAGCGCATACTCGAAAAATATACAAAAATTGAAATAATCTCGAAAAATCCCCGTAGGAGCCCTTATGTTTCACCTCAAGGAAATGTAGACCGATTCGCCTAGCACTGCGCCGTTATGTTTCACTTTTTCCCGCTCGGCCCATTGTGTTTCACTTTTTTCGGAATTTTTTTGTGAAACATAACGGCGCACCCTGTGTATCTAGCGCATTGGACATACATCTATCAAACATATATTTTTCAACAAGTTTTCTGCCTCTGTTAATTATTTTTATATATTTATGAAGCATAATTTTAAAGATATTGAAAGGATAAGTTTTTGGTCCTTTGAAAGGACTCATTTCTAAATTTTTCAGATTTTTGGTTTGCTAAGCCGGTTTAGAAATTAGTATGCTTTTTTGTTGACAAAACGTGATATAAGTTATATAACGAACTTTACTCGTTTGATAGTTTTTTAAGAAAATATTCGGGCTATTTATCAACCTTGGTGAATCTAACCAAGGTTTCCAGACCGGATTAAAAATGAGAGCGATTAAAACCCGAAAAGGGACACGCCGCGGTAACTCTGGCGCATCGAAGTTAAGTCGACAAGGTCCACCTGGTAAATGGTTTAACAAAAAACGCAAATAAATAGGGAACATACCTGTTTTCAGAATAATTCTTTTTGTCGAAAAAGGTTCTCCAAACCTGAGGATTCCAACCAATCGTAAAATAAATCCCAGAAATTGTTTCCAATTCATTTTCGGTAAATTTCAGTAATTGCCTATTGTCGCGGTTGGTGAAATAACAAAAATGTTTCGGCGAAAAAAGGAAAAAAAATCCACTTCTAATCGTCTGGAGATACCATATTTGAAGTTAAACGTAAATGCATAGTCGTATAAGGGCCCAGTTGGATTTGGCCAAGTACAGAAAATGTCAAAACCAGAAAGTGGCGGAAATTTGAATTTCGTTGTTATAAACGCCTTTTAGGCCCAAAAACCTGGCATTTGTTACTCAGTATAGTTAAGTGGTTACCCAACAAACGTGGTTCGGGTGCGCTCAAAAGTTTCGGAAAAAGATATACACTCCCTGTGCACTTATCTTGCCAGCACTTATCGTTAATTAAAACTAAAACCGCATTGTCAAACTTACCCGGAATTCATTTTTTTAATTTTTAAAATTCTTATTCTGGAAGTCCGAATCCGTTATGAGTCAATAAATAAAGAAAGAATCAATAAATGAAGAAAAATAAATAGTTTTACGATTTTTGAGTGTTACGAAAATTTTCACAAACAATTAAAAGTTCTAGCAGTACCTCCATTTAAGTGAGCATTTTCAAGGCTAAACTAATTTGTATAATTTAACCCCGACACTATGACTGTTTTTCTAATAGGTGTCGAACATTTTTCAACCACCAATAAGGAAAGATTGGTTTTTAACTACTGAAAAAATTACGTTAAAAGAAAAATTGAAAAAACAAAAAGTAAGTACGTTTTATTGGGATCACAATTATTGATAAAGATTTTTTGAAAAATAACTCCCACGCGTCTCATAATCATTTTCCCAAAGTTGGTCGGCGAATTGATTTACGTTTGATTTATGTTTGCGTCCGTGGAGGACGCGGGTTAAATCGGTAGAGGTTGAAGTTTGCACCCATAAAAGAAGAAGGATAGACCTTGAAAACAAAAGTCTAATCAAGAAAATCCGTTCATTGTAGGCCACGTAGCGAACTTTTTATTAAAAATGGGGAGCTAGTAAAATAAAAAAAAAGATATTCGCTTTGATCGCCCCCATTGTCGATAAGTTATTTCCCAACGGCCGCAAACTGAACAAATTATCATTAAATTGTTGAGAATAAGTACTCTCTATATAAATTAACATAATAGGCATGACTCATGTATTCTGGAACGAGCGGTTGGGGGTTCTATTCCCAAAACTCATCGAACTACTTTCTTTCCGACAGACATACACAAAACCTAACACCTATGCCATATAAGTGTCATTCAACCGGAAATAACTTTTTTTCAAAAAACCCTTAATTTGTTTGACAAAACAAAATAATCCTGTCCAAAAACAAAACACTTTTTATTTCACCAGCCTGATTCTTTTTTGTGTTTCTCTATATTNTTAGCTGGTACGAAACTCAACTGAAAAATGGTACCACTTAACAAAAATAACCAGCTCATGATAATAACCAGTGGTGACCGCAGACCAGCTGAGTTTGGCACCAGTCGAGAACCCGGTAAAATTTAGGCCGTGACGTGCGAGCGGGCGTGCGGGGTACGTTTTTGGTTCAAAATGTCATCTGGTGTGACCGCGTTTTCTTACCAAACTGTAGTCTGGTGAACCCTACCATTAGTCTTTTAATACCGGTCGTCATTGAGTACCAGTTGTTTAACTTATGTTTTCTTAAATAATTGTTTCCTTATTAACAAATAATTGTGCGTGGGAAATATAATGCGCATTTNCAAACTCAGCTGGTCTGCGGTCACCACTGGTTATTATCATGAGCTGGTTATTTTTGTTAAGTGGTACCATTTTTCAGTTGAGTTTCGTACCAGCTAATGATGAAGGATAAATCCCATGATTAAATGAAGCTCTATCTACCAATAATTGGCATCATCGTTTTTTCGTAAACCGAGAATACCGTTAAAATTTTTAGGAGCCGAAAATTTAAAAAAAAATCAATTTATATTCGGTTTTTGTGGTTTCATATTTTGGCGCCTATACAAATGTTTCCCTTTTTCTTCAAAAATTCTTTATATCTTTTTTCCGAAACTTTTGAGCGCACCCGAACCACGTTTGTTGGGTAACCACTTAACTATACTAGGTAACAAATGCCAGGTTTTTGTGCCTAAAACGCGTTTATAACAACGAAATTCAAATCTCCGCCACTTTCAGGTTTTGGAATTTTCTGTACTTGGCGAAATCCCACTAGGCCGTTATACGACTATGCATTTACGTTTAACTTCAAATATGTTATCTCCAGACGATTAGAAGTGGATTTTTTTTCCTTTTTTCGCCAAAACATTGTTTTATTTCACCAACCGCGATAATAGACAATTCCTGTAGTTTACCGAAAATGAATTGGAAACAATTTCTGGGATTTATTTTACGATTGGTGGGAATCCTCAGGTTCGGAGAACCTTTTTCCGCCAAAAAAGTTATTCTAAAAATAGGTATGTCACCCTTATCATTTGCGTTTTCGGTTAAAATATATACCACGTGAACCCCGATTCGCCAGAGTTACATAGAGTGTCCCATTTCGGGTTTAAATGGCGCGCATTTTTAATCCGGTCTGGAAACCTTGGTTAGATTTCTACAGATTAATAGAAACACGAATATTTTTCTCTTTACGAATTAGTATACACCACCTAACCATCTGACTTAACACCATTTGGCTTAACAGCTTGCATTTCACGTAACAGTTTGCAGTTGACTTCATACTTTTTTGTCCTTTTTTTTCAGCATTTCCGCCTACGCACTACCCATGTGAATTCACAGTTTTTGACTTAACACTTGGATATTTATAACATTTTTATCAGTTCTAAAAACGAGTTAACTCCCAAGGGACATTGTAGACAATGTTAAATGTTCGACTTAATGGTTAAAAAAAATTGAGTTTGATAACATAATAAGTACTACAAAAACTTTTCGTTAAAATAATCAAACCAGATTCCTCCAATTTTCATCGACAA
>SCLG01001342.1:0-11320 GCA_004367875.1 Oikopleura albicans
AACATTATGTTAAAAAATGTTTTATACTGTAAAAATTACTCGGCGTTTTACATGAATTTCCGCCATCTTTTCTAGATATTCGAGTTTTTGACGTGCGGAAAAACTCGAGTTTGGCTATATACAGAAAATACGAAAGAAAAAACGGCGGGAATTCATGTGAAACGCTGAGTAGTAGTTTTTTAATTGTACTCCAAAATTGCCCTTTTTAGAGGGCGCACAAAAATTTTTGTGATTTTTTGTTAAAGACAAAGCAAGCTTTTTCAAATAATTTTCATAAATTCTTCAAATCCAAAACTCGTTCATTTACTTCGGAATTATTAGATACGGCCTCACCAGACTCGGTGGCGCCAAAAGTATATAAAAAATACTGATACCCCTAACTGCAATTGGAATTATCGGCTTGAATTGGTATGTTACCGTTAATAAAGGTGCATTTTCGAACTCTATGCTGTAAACAAAATTTGCATGTTGACCAGGAACTCCAGGTTGACCATTCAAATATATTTGAACACAGTTGTAACGCCGTACAAGGCACAGTTTCCTGGGAACGACCTGGGCACAGAAATTCGGAGGTGGGATTTTGAATCCATTCTTTGTAAAAATGAACAAATGATGTTTTTGAGCGGCATGATCGGTATCGAGTTTTTTGGGGATGAACCTGACTAAAGTTTGAAACTGGTAGTACCACTCAATTTCAGGCAAAATTATTTTTGTCCGATAATTTGACTTGTGTTAAATTTAATCACTAGAAAAGCGTCCCGGAATTGGATACCGGTTGAGTTTCATGAAAATAGGCCGAGCGTTTCTAGTATACCGTGTCGGCATATTTTAAGATGGTATAAAGACTTATTTTCCCCTTTTTTATTCTGAACTAGGGTGCCCTCCTTTTTCCTCTTATTATAAATGCGGCATTATTGTAGGGGAGAAAGAAGGGGCACCCCAGTTCCCAATAAAAAGGGAAAACTTTCTATCTAAAAAAATGCCGACGCGGTATACTAGAAACGCTCGGCCGATTTTCATGAAACTCAACCGGTAGTATGTCGGAATTGGGTGTCCTGGAATTGGACTAGCCCTAGATTAACTTTGATAAAAAAATAGCAGATAATAGAACTGGGAAGTTGAACTTCGGGAATTTTTATGAAACTTTACTCAAAGTGGTACAAAAAGTTAGCATAGGCGGAACGATTTGTGTAAATTCAATGTTCACTAAAATGGGTTTTCAACGAACTGGGATAGGCGGTTATGTGTAAATGTCCAGTTTAAAACACTCGCCTGGCCGGACAGACATGTAGATGAGCAGGTGGACCAGTCAGACCATGCTGACCATTCGCCTTCTTCTATGCAATCACCTTGTCGTTCACAGGAAAACGAGGCACCATTACACTCACATGTATAACATCCAACGGTCACCTTTTCAGCAGGTTGGATTTTTGTCAGATTTGCCAAAACACAGTAGCACTGATCCTTGGGTACACACTCGTCCCCATTACGGTATAGACCAATCGGACACGAGCATTGGTGTACACAATCATTATTTGGATATTGTTCCAAAGTTGAATTGTAATGAACTAAGCCCACGGATTAGAAAATAATATACCTTAGGGCGTCAAGAAAATTTGACACCAAATAAGGGTAATGTTCTTAATTTTCGAAAAATACCCTTATTTAGTGCCCTCTTCCGGAGATAATAATTATATAAGAAAATATATTTAGATTGGTAGAACGATTACACCACATACTTTAACCCACCTAAGTATGGCGTAGGCGGACAGTTAACGCGAGCCGACCGTTAAATTTTTTAACTTATAATATTTTGTTAATTAATAGTTTTATTAACTTACGTATAGTTAACTTACGAAGATAGGTGGTTACACCCCCTGCGCAGTTATGTTGCCGAAATAAAAGATTTCGTCATCTTTTAATAAGATTTCATCATTTTTTTTTTTTGCGAAATTACGTCATTTACATTTTAGCAAACCCGTCTACACACTGAGCAGTTATGTTGCCGTTTTTTGAAAATACTTCGGCAACATAACTGCGCATGAAGTGTATTTGGTGGAAAGTGCACAAGAAATTCCAGTATATCAATAATATTTTGTTGATATGAAATTACGTAATCGCAAACTTATTTTTTAACTCTCACAAGATACCGGCATCATTTTCAAAACGTTTTTTTCAAAAACTTTAATCCGTTTCTAAACAGTTTGAGTTTGATTGTTGTAAAGAAGCACAGGTAGCAATTTTGCACTGATCGCATGACTCATTTTGAGCGTTTGAACATGAAACACCACAGCAGTCATTGACTTCCAAGAACTTTCCCTTGCAGCTATTGTTTGGGCACGTTCGGTTACGGATTGGTAAACTGGTTGAGCAGACGCTTCCGAGATCATTATTATTTGTACACTCGGAACTCCACTCGCCCCACGACTGCCAACAAGATCGAACGCATTTTTGACTATGGGAAGACTCGCCAGCACACGGAATTTCGTTTTCTTGGGATCTGAAACGATGTTGAACGCCTTTTTTTAGAGTGTCCAATTCAAAACACCAAAAATTTTATTATGTCTAGCGGGTGAGTTTCATGAAAATCGGCTGCGCATTTCTAGAATAGACCAATTTTCTATTCCATTTTCTCCCCCACTTTCTCAGTACGCCATTATGAACTGGAAAAAAAATTGGTCTATTCTAGAAATTAAAAGATTTTTTAATGAAACTCACACTGTAACAGGTTAATTTTTTTTTTAATTTTATGGTATATGATTATTTTCCGTAAACTTTGGTATTCATCATTTGTATTCATTATTTAACTCGCGGGGAGAAGTGTGTGCATATAAGCACACGACTTGGTTTTTCGTCGATTTAAGGCATAAGGAGGCCCCGTACAGCAGAAATGATATTGGTGACCGCCCCTCAACTTTTCGAGAAAATTCCATTTGCGGTATTTATTATTTATTTTTTTTTTTGCTTATGTTGGATATTTTAAACAGCTTTCTAGGAGGCCCTGGTGGCCCAAATCAATTTCTTAATAGTCAGATTGACGTCATTTGACCAGCTCTACAACTTGGTCTTACCAGTTTTACCAGAATTATTGCGAATTATTGTGAATTTTTAAGTGTGTGCACACAATTTCCTCCTACGGGTTATAAAAAAGTCCCCCCCCCCCATGAGAGTTAACCCACAAATCAATAAGGTAACAAATTGATCGCATGTTTCAATATTATTGGAGTCCCTAATATTCGCAAAAAACACTTTTCCTGTTTCGTCACAATTGTTATTTTTTGTAAAGCAAAGTGACCACGATGACCAAGAAGACCATTTACAGGTTTTGGCGCAATCTGAACATTCTAGAATTCCATCAACACAATTGCAGCGGCAGTTGTCAATAATATGGATTCCAGGCGGCAATTCTTGGCCATGATATGAGCAGCGGCATTTGGAAGTGGGCACACAGATCCCATCTTGCAAAAGTAAATTATTTGAACAAAAACATCCGGTTATTTGTTGGTTTTTATTTGAACACTTCTTGACGCAGTCGGTCTCATGAGACAATTCGGCACACGTTGCCGGACATAAACTCTCACAGCTATCGGTTATTAATGTTTTGTTACCTTTATCATGGTTCAATATTTTTCAAGTCGTAACGACGGTTATGAGGTCAGCGTTTTGTTACTAAAAAGGCGTTATGAGTCAGTTAACTTATGGGTTTTTGGTCGAATGTCCATTGACCATATGTGGTCGGCTACTCATTTTTTAAAATTTATATCGTAATCCTGATGTTAAACTGGTTCTACATACAGGGGGTCGCCAAATAAAGGTCGGTTTCGTGTTTTGAAAAACCGACCCATATTTTGCGACTTCGAGCCTTATTTGGCGATGGCGACCATTATTTGAGGGGCATTTATTTGGCGACCCCCTGTACAGAATGTGGGTGCCATGTGACGTCATATTAGGTTTTTGACGCTTTTCGTCGAATGTCCATGTAGTTGACCACATGTGGTCGGTTGTCTAATTTTTTCATTTTTAACATTTTTCATTTTTCAAATTTATTTTTGCTCTTAATGTTCCAAAATTTGAACCCTAGCCTTGACACCCTTCATTGGGTAAACATGGTAACTCGTTACAAGACAAAATCTCCACAAATTTTCCGCTACAGGGCGCACCACCATTTTTTGGTTCATGGCACTGTCGAGTCCGTTTCTTCAAGCCGCCATCGCAGGGCCGATCACAACTCGACCATGTTCCCCATTGGCTGAAATAACCATCAATCAAACACGCCCGCTCCTGGCACGGCTGAACGACTTCAAACTCCAAATTTCCGCAATTTTCCATTTTAACATTATCGATGCTAATTATCATGTCCAAAAAAAATTTCCAAATAAAAAACTTCCCGATGTAAATTTCCCCCACATTTTTACACACCGGGTGCGCAGTTATCAGGCATCCTGTTATCAGACAGGTTGGCCTACAGTTATCATGCACCCTGCGCAGTTATCAGGCACCCTTCGAAATTTCCCTACAAAATTCACCGCTCGTGCTGTTATCAGGCAGTTTTTTGCATCTTTTACCTTATTCCGCCAACGCCCTATTCAGTTATCAGGCACCCTACGTAGTTATCAGGCAGGTTTTTTTGTCGCGAAATCTGCCTGATAACTGCGCACCCGGTGTAATTAAAATCCAATAAATTTTAGATTTTTTTAAATGTATAATTTAAACCTTAATAGAATTAACGAAAAATTCCATAAATTAATGCCAACGAAAAATTCCCAAAAATTATAATAAATTTTCAGACCTTTTTTAGTACAGATGGCGCGAGAAGTAAGGGTCAGTTTCGAGTTATTCGAAACGTACTCTTACTAGACGTCCACATACCCTTATTTGGCATTTCCGGCCTTACCATGCGTCCTCTTGCGTGGCGCCCCTTGTGGGTTAATTTTGGACAGGCTCCTAACGGCGCGTGTTTTAACTCGTACGCCAATGCCGCAAGTTTGAGAGCATTGGCTCCAGTTTGTCCAATTAGTTACGAGACATTCGTGACAGTATCGCTCATCACTGCCATCCGCACAATCCGGTATTCCATCACATTGGCGCTCGCGCGAAATACAGCTTAGCTTATCGCGACACTGCAGCTCGGTTAGAGAACAACTGATTGGTAGATCAGACTCTGGTGTATATGGTACTTGAGTTGTTTCGAGAAAGTCGGTTTGGTCACTACAAAAGCAACATTGATCCTCGGGATCGACCAGTGTCGTATTTGGCGGACATCCGTTTGCGATCAACTGATACATGGGTTGACAAAACATGTCAAAAATTTGATGCATAAAAATGCCGAAATTAGGAAAAAACTAAAAAAAATGTTCCAAAAAGGTTTCAAACATGTTTCAAAATGCTTCAAAAAAGTTTCAAATAAGTTACAAAAAATTTGCAAAAAAGTTACAAAAAAAGTTACAAAAANGGGATCGACCAGTGTCGTATTTGGCGGACATCCGTTTGCGATCAACTGATACATGGGTTGACAAAACATGTCAAAAATTTGATGCATAAAAATGCCGGTCCATAGCAACCTTACCCGCACTCGTTCTGCTAGCTCAGCGCAGCAGCGGGCGATGTGAAAATAAAAAAGAAGTTTTTAGCATATTTCGAGCCCGCTCAATATAAAATGAGCGCTCCAAGTATAAGGGATTAGGAAGAAAATTTTAACGTCATATTTTCTACTTGATATATATATACAAAAAAGAAAGGAAAAAATATAAGAAATCGAATGGTGTTAATTTCATATTTCTACAAGTTTCAGATAACGTTTTATGATTTTATTAAGTTTAGAATTATTATTTGTTTTTCTTCGTAAAAACGATCTTCTAATTAATTTTTTTCATTTTTTAACGTCAATAAAAATGCCAAAATTGGGAAAAAATTTCGTTTAACATAACTTAAAAAAAATTTCAAAATTGTTCGAAAAATGTTTCGAAAATGTTTCAAAAATGTTTAAAAAGTGTTTCAAAAAAGTTACAAAAAAGTTACAAAAAAGTAACAAAAAAGTTACAAAAAAGTTACAAAAAAGTTACAGAAAAGTTACAAAAAAAGTTACAAAAAAGTTACAAAAAAGATACAAAAAAGTTACAAAAAAAGTTACAAAAACGTTACAAAAAAGTTACAAAAAAGTTACAAAAAAGTTTCAAAAAAGTTACAAAAAAGTTCCAAAAAAGTTCCAAAAAGGTTACAGAAAAGTTACAAAAAAAGTTACAAAAACGTTACAAAAAAAGTTACAAAAACGTTATAAAAAAAGTTACAAAAACGTTACAAAAAAGTGACAAAAAAATTACAAAAAAGTTACAAAAAAGTCACAAAAAAGTCACAAAAAAGTCACAAAAAATTTACAAAAATTTCAAAAAAATCTTGGTAACCCTAACTGATACTCGCAAAATTTGTTGCACTGTACTTGACCGGATTTCGTACAGCGACAAACAGTACATCCATTGCGCCATTGTGCGCCAACCATTCGTGTAACACCTTCTTCATCATGGCAAAAGCTGCATTGTGAGGTACGACAGCGGCGGCTTTTTTTGGATGCGCCTTGACACCGTTCTTCAATTCCATAAACGGAAGGAACCGCCGGACTCCGGAAACTCCACTGAATGCCATTTACCCCGCATGGTCCAAAACAAGGACCCCAGCTACCCCAACTTGACCAGCTACATGTTGCGAGATTTTCGTGATGACAATTGCTTTTGATTTTGCAATGAGAGAGTTTACCTTACGCCAGATGAAAAGTATAAACTTTATTTCAGTCTAATTTGACCGTAATAAAACGTGTACGTTTAATTTCAAATGAACTTGTGGTTTATCCCATGTAATTTCCCAAAAATCAATAGCTGTAATTCCTATTTTTCTGGCCAAAGAAGTGTACTTGGATATCAACTCGTACTCCAAGTAACACAGATAAGTCCTTATGCCGCATAAGTTATGCGTCCAAAATCTAGAAATTATGTGCCGTTACATGAACTTCCGCCATCTTTTTCCCCGCATCTTCTAGATGGCAGTATTCGAATTTTTGACGTGGGGAAAAACTCGAGTTTTGCTTTCTAGAAAATAGTAAACGGCCGAAATTCATGTAAAACGCTGAGTAGAAAAATATCCATATGTTCAGTGTGTTTTAGTGAATTTCTATTTGTACGAATCAAAATGTCAAAAAGTCATTTTTGTATTTAGAAAAAACGGCATTTACTTGGACTTAAACCTGTAAGTTACCAAATCATTATAAAAAGGTCCTTACTTGAAACTTTTCTATATTATGAATTTTGTATGGTTCTTATTTTATTCATTTTGATGGGGATTTTACTTTTGCGCTAGTTTTAAAAATCACGGTAATCATCGATTTTTCGAAAATTTTATTTTCATCCGTGCCTTCGGTGCAAATACAGACTTCGCAGCTAGAAATGAGCACTTCAGAGCCGCTTGTGATATATTTGTTTTGATATGAGCAGCCACATTTTTCGTGTTGAACGCAGCGTGTTTCGTTTAGAAACGAAGAAAAAACGTAACCGGCAGGGCTGTGTAAGGGTTTAAAATGCGTCATTAGCCATTTTGTGTGTCAAAATTAATTTGGGGTTAACCGGAAATGGACCTCCGGTTGCCGGTTTTTATACTTTCGTACCATCAATTATCGGAAAAAATTCGTATTTACACTCACTCGTCTACAGCAAATTCGAATTGACCGTCTTATTTTACTACAATGTCCGGTAAACCGAAAATGAAGACCCGATTACTTTTTATTACCTTGGCACCCCTATAACGGGGGTTCATTTCCGGTTAACCGAAAATTTTGACGAAAAAAACCGTAATCAACAAAGCAAGTGAATATAAAAACCCGATTAGGGTAAAAACCGGTAATTTTGACTTTTTTTTGGTCAAAACCCGAAAATTACCGGACAATGTTTGGTCATTTAAAAAAATTAGTTCTAGATTCGGAATCCATGGCCTCAATTGACCTTATAATTAGTCAAAACCGACAGTTTCAGTTAAAAGTAAGTTTTGGTCAACTTACGGTTAGAGTGTCGTCGGACACAAATCGACCTCAAAATTGAAATCTAGACCCCAAAAATAGGCTAGAACTAAATTTTTGTGAAAATCCGAGACTGCTACCGAAAACGGCAAAGAAGTTTAAATTTTTGAATTCAGTTTGGACAGCCGGCCCGCAGCAGGATGTTAAAAAGGGTACCGCAGGTGTTAACAGTAAAAGTATATGTTATTTATCAATAAAAAAAACAATAAACCTATTTTAAACACTAAGCAATAGCAGCCGGGTGGTGCGCAGTTATCGCACTGTTCGTTTGATGAGCAGGTTGAGGCGCATGGCCCGCAATCATAATAACTTAACCCGTTTGAACACTGCGGCTGAATGCCGTTTTCGGGACACGGGTGAATATTACAACTCTTCATTTGAACGGGATCCTTATCACTGGAATTAGCGCAGTTGGTGTCATCGCACGTCATAAATCGTAGGCGGGTTCCACCACCGCATTTTTCAGAGCACTGGGACCATTCACTCCACGACTTGCTCAAAGCTTGACACGGTTGATAACACGGACGGTCCTATTAAATAATTTTTAGATCTGAGTCCTCAGGAAGTCTAAAATTGCACGAAAAAAAACGGGAGCAAATTGAAATGAACTACAGAATAGGCAAAATATGCAAACACTGCATTAAAATTACTTGGAAAGTACTTTGTCAAACTCATTATGGTATTTTAAATTTATAAACCAAATATAATAACGAAAATCGTTTATCGAAAATCAGAAACAAAATAGCTCCTGATTGACACGTTTTTTTTTTTGATAAATTAATTGAAAATTCTCAGGATAATCGACTTAATATGGTCAAACAATTTCCCTAAAATGTCCCTAAAATGTCCCTAAAATGTCCCTAAAATTTCACTAAAATTCGACTAAAATTTCACTAAAATTTCCCTAAAATGTCCCTAAAATGTCACTAAAATTTCACTAAAATTTCCCTAAAATTTATTTAAAATTTCCCTAAAATTTCACTAAAATTTCCTTAAAATTTCACTAAAATTTCCTTAAAATTTCACTAAAATTTCCCTAGAATTTCCGTAAAATTTCCGACAGTGTATGACAATTCACCATGAATTCCCCCGAAAAAATATTCCAAATTCTCTGCGGAGGGTCCTTTTCGAAAATTTTGAAAATAATTTTTGTTTCAAATCTCATTCTAAATGGAACAAAACGTAAAACCTGATTTTTTGGTATTGCTTCTGGTATTGATTTTAGGCCAAACCGCGGACACCCTAGTACCGTTTTCTCGTTTTTTGTTATTCTACGAAAATTTAAGGGACTATTCCATGTGCCCTTATCAGGCCAAAGTTACCTAATTGAATTTGTTTTGGTGCGAGTTGGCCAGATAAGGGCGATGGGTGTATTCCATTTAAAATCCAGCTAGGCTATATATCTCGTTTTAATTATTTTTTGTAAGATGAACCTGAATGGGTTGGCCTTTACAAGTAAAGGGAGAGTCCTCTTTGTTGTTTCCGGTACATTGTCGAGAGCGAGTTGACTTTCCCGAGTCACATTTTACGGAGCAGTTTGACCAAGTCGTCCATTCGGTCCACATTGGACATAAAATTTCATCCCGTTCGTCCCGACATTGCGCCACACCATCACATACAGAAGTGATAGCTACAGTTAGGTTCGAAACATTTTGGTAAACGCAATTTAGTGAATAATTATTAAAAAAATAAATGTGCAATTAGGATCCACGTTTCAATATCTAACTATGTCCAAACAAAAGTTCCGAAAAATGGTTTAAAAAAAACCTTTTTATTTATGTATTTTTACTTAAGTTAAAAAACAGAAAATTCACTATTTTTCGAAGAATCTGGAAATTAAAAAAATGGAAAATTTACTATTTTTCGAAGAATCCGGAAATTCTCAAAAAAATACGCAAAATTCAAATAAAGAACTAAAACATATTATGCTAATATTATTTAAAATCAAATACTATTCGTGAACACGTTTTGCGCTAGAGAGCATGTTTGGATAATCCAAATGTGTGTGAATTTCAAACAAATCCAAATTATATCAGATATGACTTTTTAATTTCAAAAAGTTTAGTCTGTTCGAGAAAATTAAGGCAGCTGATTTCGAACCCTAAGCAACACAGGCAGTTTGGTTTGCTTCTGTTAGTTCACACCATAATCCCGTGCATGAATATTCTTGCTCGTGAGTCACATTTCCACAATTTTTCTCGTCTTCGCCGCTATTGCAATGAATAATCCCGTCACATATCATTGAGGAGTTAAGACAGACCATATCAAGACATTGAAAACCAAGACATGGATCCGGTTTTGGTGTGCCACATACGTGGATACTGTAATAAGATGATATTTTTATGTGCAGTCTTTACTCAAATATCCGCGGTTTATTGCATATCGACCGCTTATTTCAACTTCCAGGGGGAAGTGTGTGTATATAGACACACAACTTGTTTTTAACCCCCCCCCCCCCTTAACTTTTCGAACAAAATACATTGACGGTATTTTTTTTTGCTTAGGTTGGAGATTTCAAACAGCTCTCTAGGGACCCTGGTGGCTCGAATCAATTTCTGAATAGTCAGATCGACGTAGTTTGACGAGCTCTACAACTTGGTGTTACCAGTTTTTTTTTTAATTGTTGCAATTTATTGTGAATTTTGTAAGTGCGTGTTTATATACACACATTTTCCCCCTACGGGTTCCCAAAAACTCCTTCCCCTGAGAGTTAACAAAAAAAGCGATTATCCCATAACGCCGACTCTCTTTCAGAACCTACAATTATGGTAATACACGCTGTATTTAAGGCTGATGCTAACTTGTGTCAAATTCGCATAACTATTTCAACGTTGATGAGGAAGTCGCCACAGTTTTTCAGAAAAAAACATTTTTCAGAACAGACTTTTATATGAAACTAAAATTCAATGCAACTTATTTTTTGAAAAACGCGTTTTGAGTTTCCTCCCACTAGCGGATTACGAGATCTACGTAACGCTACATAGGCTATATTATACGCTAGAATTCAAAAAAAGTATCACCCAACTTTCATCTTTTCCATTATGACAATTTTCGATGCCGTCACAGACTTTGAGATATTCGAGACAACTGCCATCACCGCATTCAAACATACTATCTACACACGGGGAGCTACAAACTGGCATGACCTGTTTTTTAGTTTTTTTCGCAAAATGTAAGTTTAGATACGATTTACAAAATAATCTCGCAATACTACCCGTAAATGAGGCTTTTTGTGATCATAAAGGGTCGCGAGATGTTCTT
>SCLG01001343.1:0-17154 GCA_004367875.1 Oikopleura albicans
AACCTTGAAACGTTGAGTATCATTTCCGGATATCGTGATAAACGACAAACGAAGAGTGTTGTCAAGGTCGTACTGCATGAGTAAGTTAATTCGAATTTTGGCTAATTTTAATATGAAGACCGATTATTTTTGCTTATTTGATTTATTTTGGACCTTACCTTTCCACTGAAAAATAGGGTTCTGAAAAATGTGTACCCAAGTCCACCCGAACAGAAAAAAAGATTGTACCTTTCCATACCCTACTAGTCAAAATTTCAGGGACACCACAAATGACATTGCTTTGCTTAAACTCGAGTCGAAATTTGATTGGACGTGGTCGACCAGATTCACATGTCTTTTACCGTCATCATTCAAATTAGACGGAAACGAATCAAAAAATAGTTGTGTTTCTCGAAACGCTATTGTCGCGGTGACCTCAACCGGTACGGCCAGTTCATTTGGTGGCACTGTTAATCCAAAATTGTCTTTTCAAATTGGGGAAGGAGTCTTTTGCAATGTTCGTGATGAATCTGGAGCGTCTCGAATGAGGCTAATTGGTTTTTGGTCCAAATCAAAAAAGGCCCTAATCAACGTTTCCTTTTTCAACGATTGGATAACGGAAAAAATTTTTGTGCCGCAAATAAATATTGACCCTGGAGAAACGTGCGGAGTGACGGACAATATTCCATTTTTCTGTGAAAACAAAGTTACAAATCTAGACTCCGAGGGCCAACCAAGTAGATTTAACTCCTATGAAGAATTGGCGCTTGAAATGCACAATCAATATAGAGCCTTACATTTAGATACTCCGCCAATGGTACTCGACAAAGAGCTTTGTAATCATGCACAGGTATCAACAAAGACTAGGTTGTTTGTGTCACAAAATCTATAATTACAGTACTGTGGTTAATGTAACAGTAATAATTATTATTAATATTTTTTAGTGTTCTTTATTTCACAAATTATTGTTTGAGCAGGATTACATTTACAGTCCTTACTTTCAAAACAGACGTTTTTGACTCCGGAAAATAGTGTCCGTATTGGGTGAATTGTCATAAAGAGTCCAGCTTGTGACTATTTTGGGAACATTTTTTCCCAAAAAGCGTCCGTATTGAAAGTCAGTAATGTATCTATGTAATTTCCCTTATTTCTGAATTTACGGTCGAATATTAATTTGGCTGTTTTCATATATTTACTTTCATAAATTTAGGAGCGGGCCCAAAAACTGGCTGATATGGAGTATTTCGACCATCTTGGTG
Organism: Oikopleura albicans; assembly: GCA_004367875.1. Lineage (NCBI taxonomy): Eukaryota > Metazoa > Chordata > Appendicularia > Copelata > Oikopleuridae > Oikopleura > Oikopleura albicans. Next base: position 1,239 of record SCLG01001343.1, read on the forward strand.
ACACAAAAGGGGCGGGCGAAAATCTTTTTCAATCTAGTGGTCAAATGTCGATGGAAGAAATTGCAAAAGTGTCAGTTCAAGTTTGGTATAAAGAGATTGATCTGTACGATTTTGCAAAAATTAGACCCGAAAATTTCATGCAAATTGGCCACTTCACGCAAATGATCTGGCGAGAGTCCACGCGACTTGGATTCGGAATTGCGTTCTCAAAATCGAAAAAAGCGTTCGTTGTTGCCCGGTATAAACAACGTAAGTACTGTATTCGGTCANGTGTGTGCATATATGCACACGACTTGTTTTTTCGTCGATTTAAGGCCTATGGAGGCCCCGTAGGTCAAAACGAGTATTGCTGACCCCCCTCAAATTTTCGAGAAAATTACATTGACGGTATTTTTTGCGTAGGTTGGAGATTTCAAACAGCTCTTTAGGGGGCCCTGGTGGCCCAAATCGATTTCTGAATAGTCAGATCGACATAGTTTGACGAGTTCTACAATTGGGCTTTACCAGTTTTCGTGAATTTTTGCGAATTATTGTGAATTTTTAAGTGTGTGTTTATATGCACACACTTACCCCTACGGGTTATCAATTCACTCCTTCCCCCTGAGAGTTAAATAACAAAATCACGCGTTTTCGATTTGCTGATGAGGACTTTCACCCCTGCTGTGCCTTATTTATAAGCGATTGCTTTTTGTGACAGTCTTAAAAAGCCGTCACTGTCTTTTGTGATTACTTAAAGCGCATACAACTCATAAAATCAATTTCAGCGGGAAATCGAATGGACCAAGCATGGCCCGAACACGTTAAGCCTCTAAAATCGCTGTCCAAAACAGATTTTGATGCTGAAATGTGCCCAAATGGAACCGACGAAAGAATTTTGACATACGAACCCGACCCAAAAAAAGAAAAGAAAAGAAAGTTAAAGATAATTTTAGTCATAGTCAGTATCAGAAAAGTCGTCATCGGAATCTCCAAGGTCGGAAAAATGCGGGGTGGCTTTGGGATTATCTTTTACCGTCCAATTCTGTCTGTCAAGTATTTTCGCTGTACTCACAGCATCACCTAGTAGGCTATATATCGACTTTTTGCCTCGAACTTCTTTTTTGAAGATGCTCAAGTCCTCCGATCGTAACGTCATAGTCGCTTTGCATTTCACTCTATTTCTGGAAAAATAAATACAGCGAGTTGCGATTCCGGTTGAAGACACTGTATTGCGATAATATTCAAAATGACGACCATTTTCCTCTGTGTGAATAACAATTGAACCTCCGGTTACCTGGCCGGTCGTTATGTTGGTTAAATATGGCTTTTCTCGTGTTCCAATTTCATTATTTATAACCGTAGTATTTATAAAAGGGGCACAAGATTGTTGTGACATTATTAGAGTCTTAATAATTAGTAACGGAAACTAATGACTTTTATACCCAAATGTCGGTAGAGAGTGAAAAACATCTGTAATCAAAATGTTTTATNTTATGAATTACGCTCAACCATTTATTGATTTTTTTACAATTTTAACGGAAAGAAATAGACAAAGCAAGAAAAGAAAAGAAGGTTCAAGATAATTTTAGTCATAGTCAGTATCAGAAAAGTCGTCATCGGAATCTCCAAGGTCGGAAAATTTTTTGTGGTCCATTTTTCCGATTAGTCCAATTTTGTTGTGGGAGAATACTGTATTCTCCCAAAAAATTTGTAATCAAAATTGTTTATGTTATCGGCACCATATGAGGCCAATTAAATTGAAAAAGTAAAAAAAAAAATGCTAAACATATGTTCGTAATCATCTATTAAAGAGATTACGCGCTATTAAAAAAAAACCAATTAAGAGTCATTCTGAGAAAATTTTTTTTTTTTTTTTGATTTTCAGTCCTTGGTTTAAAGAGGTAAACAATAAGTGCGNTAGTGTATTCTGATAAAAATAATTTTGCAGCAAAAAAATAGCGAGCAAAATACCAAAAATATTTTTAAAATATTAATTATTTTTTATGGAATAAAAATCTCATTTTTTCTGGATTTTTTAGTTTTTATCAACAGAAACGTACTAGATTATGTCAATAAAAGTCATAGTAGTTATCCAAGTCCACTTAAACTTTCAGAAAAACACAGAATTCAAATTATTGCCTTTAAGGTCATCAACGTCCTTAAGGCATATGGAGGCCCCGTAGGTCAAAACGAGTATTGCTGACCCCCCTCAACTTTTCGAGAAAAATTACATTAACGGTATGGCCGATATTTTTTTGCCAGCCGGAAGGTTGAATAAAAACCGGTCAAAATTTCCGGTTTCTTTGATGTGACTTAAATTTGGCACAGAGGGATTTTCGCCATCAGCCAATACCATGGTAACCTTGGTTTAGTCATTTTTTTCTCCAAAGTCCCGTAGATCTTATAGGACGATTTTCAAAGTAACGTTTTTTAATCATAAGTAAAACATGTTGAATCCAATGAAGAAGCTTTGAAATGGATTTGAAGCTTGCCGATTTTAACCGTGTGACCCTATTTAAAACCTACCATATTTTATAAATTAATTTGGCAAACCTGTTGACATAGTAGGCCAACAAATGGGCCCTATGCGCTCCAGACGGTTACTGACCAAAATGTACGATTCGGAATGGATGTTTATTTTGATTTAAATTCCACTTTATCACTGTTGGAATATGGATACTGGAATGTTAATCTGGGGCCGGAATTCAAGGCTTGGGACTCCGGTTTAATGTGCTGGAACGAAGAACAGACCGGAAATGAAACGAGACCGGATGGATCACCCGGTTTTATTCCAAGTGTCGGAGCATGTTACCAGTACGAAGTTCGTTTCTGCTGTGCTGATGGTTTGTTTTATAATATTAGAAAATCTGCAAAAAGCTATTTCATAGACTGAAATGCAAACACACATTTTGGTATACACCGCTTAAGGGTTTATCAGACCAATTTCACCTTCCAAAAACGGCCTCATAAACCCTCAGGCGGCCGCATAAGCCCCTAGATCGGAATAGCTGGAATACCCTAGGCGGAATAGCTGGAAAATGTGCAAAACAAGGTGGCCTGATAAGCATACGAGCGGGGAATTGCGTAATACCAATTTGTTATCATCCATGGATATCCAATGAGAGACCGGTCTGATAAGCGCACGAGCGGGCAAAGTGGCCTGATAAGGGGGGCGGCATAAACCCTTAAGCAGTGTATTTAGGTATCTTTTAAAATGTGCCGTTATTTTTCACTGTTGTATTTAAAACTGAATTAATCATTTTTTTAGAAACGAAATTAACGAATCTGCAAGGTTTGATATAATTTTTAATTATTGTGTTTTGAGAAAAATGGCGTAATGCCGAAATATCAGAAATAAATGATGTTTTTTTTCTATGAAAAAATATTTCAGCTGGTAAATGTGATAAGGATTTGGGAAAGTGGTCAGATTGGCGCAGCGAAGATGGAGCAGCTGGTTTTGCGGATTATGAAGGATTTTCAAGGCATACGTACGATAGAGTCAATTACACACAATCAGTAGAAGATAATAAATTGTATTGTAAGCATTTGCAGGCCGTTGAAAGTACTGTTTGGAAATATCTATTTACACTTTTGTTTTACAATATACGCTTTCGATTACCATGCGCACTGTGTTGCGCAGCCTCCATTAGCCCGTTTGTTTTTTTGCCTACGCTGAACGTGACCAATGCGCCACACGTAACATGGAATTACCACAAGGTGAACTTGGGCCAAAACTGGATTAGCCCACTACAATCCATTGTTTAATTTAACGTCGAATGGCCAAAACAGTTTTTTTTTTCGAACAAAATTGGTGTTCATGGCTTACTTTTGAAAAAGTTTTCCTTAAAAATTGTCGCTATAAAAATTTGGTCAAAAACTTTTTTGAGAAAACCATTAAAACAAAAATTTTTGACAAATCTTCCCAATTCATTTTTTTTAATAAATTCTCTGTTTTAATTTTTGTTTGAATTTTTGTTTGAATTTTTGTTTGAATTTTTGTTTGAATTTTTGTTTGAATTTTTGTTTGAATTTTTGTTTTAATTTTTGTTTAAATTTTTGTTTAAATTTTTGTTTAGACTCTTGTTAAATTTTGTTTAAATTTTTGCCAAAAGAATTTTAGTGAGTAAAAATTGACGTCATTAAAATGATAGTCAAAAATTTTTGATCAAAAGTTTTTTTGTTTTGCAGTATTTTCGAATATAACAAATAGTCGGCCAACAACGGGGCCATTTGCTTTGAAAACTGTGACGAATCAAATGGTACGATTTGGAATCGACGTTTACTTTGATTTGAATACAACTTTGTCGCTTTTACCCAACTTTTGGAATGTTAATTTGGGACCCGAATTCCAAGAATGGGACTCGGGACTCATGTGTTGGAATGAGGAACAGCCCGGAAATGAAACTCTCCCCGACGGAACCCCGGGATTTAATCCACTGGTTGGGGCATGTTACCAGTATGATGTTCGATTCTGTTGCGCCAATGGTAATATAAATTTCAGGGCACAACAAAAAAAATGGAGAAATACAAAAACGCAGAAAATTTTCTCCATTTCCTCCGTTTTCGGTGTTTCCCCGTTCATTTTTGTTATTTATTATTATTATTTTTTATTACAGTCCCGACTTCCGTAAGTGACGCGTTTTTTTCGATTTAAAAAAACATCCCTTAAGTGACGCGTTTTGGCCGATTTTTTGCGTCACTTACGGGAGTCGGGACTGTATATTTATTATTATATAGAAATTAAAATGTAGAAACCCGTAAACGAAGAAAATTTTCTTTGTTTTGAGTTTTTCCATTTTCGAATTTCTCCATTTAGGATGTGCCATTTTAGTACTCCCCCTCCGCCGTTATATTGTAACTTTTGCATGAAAAAGTCTAAAAAATAACCTGAGGAACTGTAAAAACTGAAAGATAACAGCACAGTGTTTACAAAGACAAGTATTTAAAAAAAGTCCACAAGATAACGAAACGAATGAAAAAAAACAGCATGATACCGGCCTACAACATAACAGCGCAGGGGGTATGAAAAAGTCCTCTTTTTTAAAAAAGGCAAAACGCAGTTGAAAGTGTAAACATAATTGATGCATGACTTATGAATTTACGCATATTTAAATCTCTTATAAAATACATATATAGTGATTAATATTTTTTCCTATATTCGGTTTTTGAATCCCCAACTCAGAGAAACTTACTGTACGAAAATAAACTATAGCATATGCTTGTTTCTTGTTTTAAAGTTGAACATCCATCTGATTTATTTGATGCAGTCAAACCAACCAGTCAGCGCTGTTTTTCATGGAAAAGGGTTTTCGGGTAAATGTTTTCTCAGGGAAACTTTTTTCCGAGAAACGTTTTCCGTGATAAACCCCTTTCCTCGAAAAACTTTTTCCTCCAACGAAATTTTCTTCGAGAAATTTTTTCCCTGAAAAAAAGTTTGAATTGAGACCCTTATCTGCCTTTAATTGGCGTATTCTTACTTGGCGGCGAAATTTTTTCGTAAAATGAAACCTACCCTTGCATGCCGCCCACCTACGCTTACTTGGCTTTCCTACCCTTACTTAGCGTGCCCTTACTTGGCGCTCACCCTGTATACAAAATTTTAACATTTGTGTCACTTTATATCTTAGCTTGGAAAACTCCATGTAACAAGTTGTTAGTAACAACCCTCGTCTTTCCAAAGTATTTTTCCGCATTTCTGGAGGAAAAACTGCGCAGCGAAGAATGCTCGTTCTAGATTTTATCATTCCAAAGAAGACAAGCAAAGAAACAAAAATCGAAATAAAAAAAAAACTTCAAAATTATCATGAGAAAGCTCGTTGCTAATTTTTCGTTTGTTTTGCAAAATCGAAGCGTTGATTTGTCAAATTCAAATATTTTTATTGAGCTTGTCAAGGGTGCCGAAGAAGAGCCGGCCAGTGTCGAAACGGTTAAATTTGCCGAAGATGACGAAAATTTATGTGCCGAATTGAGCATCAACGTCGATTATGATCCAAAAGGTTTGGTTAAGACATAAAAAAACATATTTTTTTGAGTTTTGCAGAAACTTTTATTTGGATAATATTTTAATTTACACAAAACTCCTGATAGAAATGATGCCATCCAAGCTTTGAGTATCCGCCTTTAATTCGGTGTATTCTTGTTAATGTCGATACTATGTATTATTTATAATACGATTAAATTAATTAACAATAAATTTTAATTATTATTAACAATCACATTATTAAATATTTTAGCAGCACTTCGCGGGGCTGCTCTGTTATTGCGCGGGTTAAACGCGATTTTAATAAAATTGAGCCCAGTTTGGCCTCCATGGCCCATGGACCATGGTCCATGGGTTAAAACTCCGGTCTTAATTAACCATCAAAATTTTGGGAAGATGGACTCCTAAGGTATGATGATAAAATAACATTTTTATCGGCGTTTTTTACATGCCCTCAGGGCATTGCCCTGCATATTATCACGTGACCCCTGTGACGGTCACATTGTGACCTTAAAGGTCATTTTATATGTCTGAGTCATAAATTATGACCAGAAATAACTTCTAACCGGTCGAACCAAACAACCGCGCCTTCTGGTTAATAAAATCGTTAAAAAGTGCTTCGCGATCCGTCCGCTCTCCGACGCCAGTAGTGTACTGAGATGACTGTTCAGTCGACCAATCGTATGTCAGTATATAATTCACGAAAACCGCGATTGACGTCCTTGACTGACTGTTTGCCTTATACTTAAATGGCGACTAGTAGTTAAACTGATTATCACCCAATCATGACTTTTTTTTTCTCTTGATCAACCGCGCATTAAAATACAGCGAAAACTTTAAAACCGTTGTCTTTGAAATTTCTTTAGAAATGATTCTAGATAAAAGGCCTTTGGTGGTTTATTTTTACTCCACATACTGTCTGAGTTTTTAAAAAAAAGGGCAAAAATTCTCGATTCAACGCTGATTGGCTCGATAAAAAAGAATATCACAACGCCCACAATCATATTCTCATAACACTTCACTGTCTAGTACAGTTCTCCGAAGTGTGGGCGTGATGCGTAGAAATTCGAGCGTAGAAATTCAGCCAATCAGCGTTGAATCGAGAATTTTTGCCCTTTTTTAAAAAACTCAGACGGTAATTAACGTGTTTTTTAGAAACTAAATCCATTAGCTAAATAATAACTAAAAATGCTTCAAAAGCTCTGATAATTTTATACTGGTTAGATTTTTTTCGAAAAATATTATTGTTCCAAATATGGTCTTGATGTTTATATCGGCAGTTTTTCATGAAAATGAACCAGTTAGATTATCATTGAATTCCTTGAAACAAGATCAGCGTAATTAGTTTCAAACTTTTTTGAGAAATTCAACGAGAATCTAACTGGTTCATTTCCATTAAAAATTGTCGTTATTGTTTCCCGTGGGCATTTTTACAAGTTCTTGGTCAACAAGTTGTTGGAGTACTACCTAAAAAGCTACGAAATCATCTAACTAACCCGGTAGCCCTAAATTAGGGCACTTAGTCACTGCCTCGACCTTGACATTCTTTTTATCAAGTTTTTACGTCTGTTTTTTTTTTTAATAAACCATCTTTGCTTGCTGAAGAGTAACTCCCATCACTGGAACCGCTAGAATCCATTCTTTCTGAACTAGCCGAGTTATCATGGTCAAAGTATTGATATTCTGGTTAGAGTGTACACGGCCAAAATCGAATATACCTGATAAATTTGGTAAATCAATAACGAGTCATCTGGTGTATTTTTTTTTCGTAGATTAACTCCCAGGATGAAATTAGTGCATATATTTTACGTGTGAAGACCGTATGGGCCATAAGGGATGGTAAGTTTTACGGTTAAACTTTTACCAGGACCTCTGACATGTTCTGTTACAAGCAAAATTCAAAAAAAAAATTCAAAAAAGTCAGCTCAAATCGGCTTAAGCGTGTACACCCACAATCCACTACAACATTTTGTTCTATTGCACTTTAAAGGAGTATTTAATTATTTTTAAGGAGGATTTAATCCCAGTTATACCAAAACGACATAAAAAAATCAGACGTTTTTTAAAGCCTGGGCTACCCATTTTTTCTCAATGAACCAAATTTCTACTCCATAGCTTTCTTCTTCTGTATCATCACCCCCTTCTTCATCTTCTGAACAAAAAAAAATATTAAACAATCCAAAAACAGGATTTAAAAAAAAGTGAAAATTTCGAAAGCGCCAGTTTCTTAGTCAAAAAAAATGCGGTTCACTTAGAGAATAAAAAAATGAGAATTGGATTGGTCAATGTTTCGAAAAAAAAACTGTTAATACAGTTTTGTTCAGCTCGGAAAAATAAATTTTAAAATGTTTGCCCTTTTGTGCCCAAGTTCACTGTGTCACATGATAACAGTGAACTTGGGCACAAAAGGGCAAAAATTTTAAAATTTCTTTTTTCGAGTTGAACAAAACTGTATTAACAGGTTTTTTAATTGACCTTTCCAATTATTATTTTTTTCTTCTCTTGAGTCTTTTTTGTGATTTTTTTTAAATGTTCAAAAATTATAAATGTTTATAAATTATCAATGGCGTCTAGGGGTGTACCTACTTTCGATATCTGCTCTATCATCTTCGATTTCCTCCAACATAATGTGCAAATCTGTACATGAACCTTGATTATCACTTCCGTCATCGATATTATGCTTGATACATTTACTTGTTACATTTTGAAAATGTTCTGTACAAGTTAAATAAGTTGAACTTGAGGTTATGGTCTCCATATTCCCCCAACCACAGCAAATCAAAAATACTATTGTGGTTTTTTGATAGAATCATGACCAAGTAAGGGTTAATACCGACAAAAAATTTAATATAAAATTTAATATAAAGACCAGGTGGTGCTGGTTATAAAATCAAGGTCCAAAAAGCTGACATGGCCTTAATGTACCTTAAAAAACTGACTTGACCTTATAATCATCCGAAAAAAACTTCTACCACTAATATTGTTTTCCATCATAAGCCCTTAGTGCTCGGAAAAAAAGTTCAAAAAGACATGATTTTATAGTGAAAAAAGTATAAAAAGACATAATTTCTAAAAAAAACCTGTGCGATCAGGGAGGGGGACGTCTTTATCCAAACAAAAGCTTAAAATGACATGATTGTAAAGATTTTTTTTCTCAAAAAGCAAGTTTCTCAAAAAAAAAAAATGACTTGACGTTATAAGTTATAGTTTTTTTTTATAACTAATAACGGTCCAAGTGGCGGCCCTTATAACCAAACCCCCCTCTACGCCTTGGGAAAAAATATGCATTTCTGCCAATTCTATAAATTTTTACATTTTTCGTTTAAAAAACTTTAGAAATTCTTCTCAAACAATTGGCCTTATTATTCAGTATTTTTAAATTTTTTTTGTTCATGAAAAAGCCACCTGTGTCAATACATCCCCATTGAGCTAGTTCTTTTTTGCCCACTATCACATCTCGAATAAAACGACTTAAATATTGATTTCACGGTATAGTTACATATACATGTATGGGTATGTAGAACTAATTACGTAGCCAAAATTGTACCCAATTTGCTCACGATTATAAAGATACAAAATACACCGCCTGTCTATGTGACTTAACGCCACGTAACTTAACACCTTTTTTTCGAAAAGTTTTGATAAGTTACGTAGACAGGTGGTGTAATCGTTCCAAATGAGCGGAAGTCAATTTTTTCAAACGTGTCTGTTTGAAAACTTATTATTTGAAATCGTGAACTAAAATTGCAACACAAACAGCCATTCATACTCGACTAATGAAAAAGGTTTAATGAAAAACTAGAGGCGAAAACTCCCTTTAAAACACAAGGAGGTTAATTAACCCGCATTCACACTAAGACAAAAGGGGTTTGATTTTATTGCCGAAAATTATTAGATAGTTTTCTGTGATTCGACATAAATATTTAAAGTCTCGCTTTAAAATTGGTTGGAAAGTAAAATCGCATGGTTGAAAAGTTTTTTTCTAAGTCATCCGAATTCTCAATAAACAGCATGGAATAAGCATCGGTTGAAAAGAGAATTCCAAGCGAAGCCTATTGGCTCATATTGGCTTCAAACGCGTTTTTATTGGCTAGCGTCCTTTAGCCACGCAAATGACTCACCGGGTAGCTTGGGATGGAATTTATAACCATCAAATTGACTGAAGGTTAAAAGGATTTTGTCTTTGGAATATTTTTTAGTTTTTTATCACAAACAAAAACAACGTTTTGAACTTGAGAAAAATCGATCTTTCAAAAAGTTTTATGCATTTTTTTGTAATAGACGAGTCTACGGAAGTTAACAAAACGATTTGGAAAACGTTGTTAACTTCCATGAATTTTGTTAACCTTTAGGTATTTTGTTAACTTTACTAGACACAGCGTTAACTAAAAGTGGACAAGATGACGCGAACTGACCGTTAACTTCCATGATTTTTTAACTTCCGGGCATTTGTTAACTTAAAACAATTATTTGACAATCAGAAATTTTGTCCCTCAAACGGATCCGATTTTGTTTTTTATTCACTTAATTAATATGTTTTTTTATTCAAAAAACATTATGTTTATAGAATACACCGGCATGCCCGTAAACTGGCGCCATAACTTCGAGTATTTCGGGTCATTAGAAAATCTGATGGGGTATCATTGCTTGATTCTTCAAGTGCGGCACTTGTCATTTCTTCGTCAATATAATTCGATTCTACGGGAATGTGTTTTGCGTCCATATCTCCACTTTTTTCCGAAATAGACAAGATTGTTTGACATACACTGTAGGCTGTCCCAAGCTCTTGGGCATCGTATTTTTCTTTCTTCGAAAGAAAGCTTGGGACAACCTAAATTAGGTGTATAATAACACAGTGTATAATGAACTAATAAAACGACATCTCAAATAACCCGAGTTTTCGAAAAACTCAAATGAACCCGAATTTACCCAAAAATATCCTAAAATTATTTTTCATAATTGAACTTTTGAATATTTGCAATTTCCACCGTAACTCCCACCAGATGACCCACTATCTTCTTCATCGTCTAAAAAATGATTCATTGAGCAACTTATCGTGTTGTTTGCCAGCAAAAAATTAAATAAGAAGCTAGTACAGTGCCTACCGTCTAAATCCATCATGTCGGCCTCGGCTATTTCTTCGTCGATTTCGGCTTCCACTTGGCTATCACCACTTTCTGATCCACTTTCTTCCACTTTTTTACGCCTTTTAATTTTTTTGCGATAGATTCCGTCTCGTCCAGGAGATCTTTTGTCTTCACATCGGAATCATTATTAAACTTAATAGACCTCCTACGCCGTTATGTTTCAAAATCTTTTTATCTTCGTCCCGTTATCTTTTATTTGTTATAAACAATTTTTCTGGAATGTATATCATTATCTGTTAAGCTATAATTTATAGCCTATAAACGCCGTTATATATACGCCGTTATTTCACTTTTCTATCATTAGGTTTTTAAAGATAACTGCGCAGGGGTGTATGTGTTGATCAATACTTTTTTGTAACGTGTGGACCCTTATTTTACGAATTTATCAACTTAATTATTAATAACGACCCTTATTCGAGGAATTTAATTTTATGGCGTATTTAATGACGATGAAAGGTTCCAAACGTACAAAATAAATTAAGGGTAATACCGATGACCTGGCCCTGTTTGGTGCGTTAAGGTAACTTCAATTTTTTCCCATCCACAACAAAACAATATAGAAATATCTGGACAACTAATCTGGTTTTATATTTACAGGGACCAGTGCGAAAATTTATTAATATTTTACCCTAGAATATATGTCTGCTAAAAATATGGCCCTTCAAGAAAAACCACCTAAGATATAACCACTCAGATTTCGCTCTTCGAATTCGATTACAAATTGATTGAAATTTGGTTTTGCACTATGATATATTCTCCATGTCACATAGTCTAACTATATTGGTCGGTTATTATGTATTGATTTAGTCAATACAGGTATAACATACAATGTCAGAAATAACTTTAAACAACAATTTCAGGTTTAATACCACATAATTCGTGGCATATTGTCAATTGGCGAGTTAGCTTAGTGGTTTAAAGCATCAGGTTCCGGAAAAACACTCGTGTGTTCAATCCCAGTACCCACCATACTTTTTTTTCTCTGACACAAAACCTTAGATTAATTCTTACGTCCCCGTTGTTTGTTTCGCTTACATAACCTGAGCCAAGTTAAATTAAACCATTTTTTGCTTACGTAACGCAAACATAGTCAAATCATTATCGTCCTGTTATAAAAAGAGGAAAAATAATTTAGCGGAAATGCGTTTTTCTTCTTTTTTGTTCGATTTGCCTTTCGGTGATTGGCTGGGCGCGCTAAAAATGACCACTCGCAGGCCACACAGACCTCAGACGCGCTCCCAACCAACGTTACCAAAAATTGGTAACAATATTTTTTTCCTCTTTTTATATCACTACGATATTGAAAAGCCACTTTTGAATTCTCAATTTTGTTTTGCAAAAATGTACAAATTTGCAAAACCATATCTTTAAATGACAAAAAAGGCAACCATCCATTTTAGAATCTATAATGTTCAACCCAAATTTATTTTTAGTGTAAGTTTTCCTCTCATCTAATATATTCATTTATCAATAAAATATCACTTATCGGCGAATGTTTTTTCTACTTTTATTTTACATATGTTTTTTCATACGTCAGTTTTTTTAAGGATGCGCCATACCCTACTGGCTGAAAAATCAAGTCTCCGAGATAAAGTCGTTTTCTTTTCAAATATAACCCTCAGGGGACCTGAAGTAACATTTTCAAGTCCACATGTATCGTAAATAACCCAAAAATCTAGAAATTTTGAGCCTTTTATTGAGAAAATAAATTAGTCTTACTTTCAGTATTTTGGAGGGTATTTGGCTCGCTATTTTTTTCTAACAAAACAATTTGTTTTTAAAGCAGTATTTATATCATCTATATTGCNTCTAATATATTCATTTATCAATAAAATATCACTTATCGGCGAATGTTTTTTCTACTTTTATTTTACATATGTTTTTTCGTACGTCAGTTTTTTTAAGATCTATGAATTTAAACCTAAATATATTGTCTAGACTAAACTAAGAATATTATTTGTTTCTATATTATAAAATTAAAAAAATATAAGTTATTTTATCTGTTTCTATATTATAAGTTTCTTAACCAAAACAAACAAGAATCTCAATATTTTTTTTCGATTAAAATTGGAGAAAGCAAAAAGACAATTATAAGATGGGGTGTTTTTAAACTTCTTTTGGGTGTTCTAATTTTGTATATACAGTTCCTTCGCTGATTCAATTAACTCTTCCTTGTTATTTTGGACTTGAAAATGAACTTGACTCCGCGACGTATATCATATACGGTATATGGCTGTCTCATACACAGGGTGCGCAGTTATCTTGCGAACTTGGTCCTCGAAAAGTCGCAAGATAAGCTTTTTTGCAAGATAACTGCTTAATGCGTAGGCGGAAACGCCGAAAAACCCCAAAAAAATTCTGAAAAGTCCCAAAATAAGCGTATGAGCGGCAATCTTCGCAAGATAACTGCGCACCCTGTGTATTATTTTTTCCGATAAAACGTTATTCCAAGAAATTCTCCGATATTATGAACATAAATGTAACAGTGCGATATGACACCAATATGACGTGTCGGAGTTAAAAACAAAACTAAGATCACCCCTATTACAAGTCATTTCGAAATTTCCTTGGACCGGTGCATAATCGACTTATCGAACAAGCATTTAACCACTACGGATCCTTCGGTGACCAAGATACTAAATGGAACGGAAATTATTCCACAGGAGGAAGACGAACATGGTTTTCAAGCTATTGAAGGTTATCTCCAATGGAATCTAGAAATAACCATCATTAGACCTATTGAGGAAAAACCCCCCACGCCAATTAAAGGTTTGTTTTCATAGGTTAACTCTCAGGGGGAAGGAGTTTTTGGAAACCCGTAGGGGGAAAATGTGTGTAAATAAACACGCACTTATTCACAAAAATTAAAAAAAAACTGGTAAAGCCAAGTTGTAGAGCTCGTCAAACTACGTCGATCTGATTATTCAGAAATTGATTTGAGCCACCATGGCCCCTAGACAGCTGTTTGAAATCTCCAACCTACGCAAAAAACACCGTCAATCGAATTTTCTCGAAAAGTTGAGGGGGGGTCAGCAATACCCGTTTTGCCCTAGGTGGACTCCATATGCCTTAAATCGACGAAAAAACTAGTTGCGTGTCTATATACACGCACTTCCCCCTGGGAGTTAAGAAAAATAAGAATAAGTACGGTCGAAACAGACTAATTTATTTATTTTTTAGATCTATCAACTGCTAAAAAAGTAAAAAAGCGCAAAATGAAGCATTCGAAAGATGTCGTTGACCAGCCGTCACCCCACCGTCAGGTTATTATCGGTTAATAATTCCAGATAAACTATTTGTTTTTTTAGAATCCGAAAACGAATACCATCCTTTCGCAGGTAAATATAAAATTAAAATAAATTCGTAAAATTAAAAGGCAAAAAATATATCGTATTGGTTTAAAATACAAAAGCGAAAAAATTTCAAGAAAAGCAAACAAAAATATGGCTAATTCTACTTTCTTGCTTTTTAGTTTTATTCAGTAAACATATCTATTGATCCGTACTGTCGCGACCAAAATCGAAATGCTGATTTTAAGAAGGTTTTGCGACCATTTTTCCATCTAAAACAGTGGTCGCGAAACCCCAAAACACCATTTCGCGACCATTTGGTCGCGAAACCATCTTTTGAACAACAATTCGCGACCACACATTTGGTCGCGAAAGTATTCATAAACGGGGTTGTTCCCGCGACCACAAATGGTCCCGAAAGTACCCCATTCGTGATAAAGAACGGTGTTCCTCGAATCAAAACGATGGTTTACATCAGGGCTCGGCACAATTGGCTCGCTCAGAGCCAAAAAGTACAATTTTGCTCGGCTCGAAAATTTTAATGGTAGCGAGCCGAGCCGAGCCGAGCCGAGCCAAAGAAATTTCAAGAAGGCCCGAGCCGAGCCAAGCCAAGGAAATTTTCAGGGGGCCCGAGCCGAGCCACGGGCTTCTACAAATAGCGAGCCAAAAAAAAATTTCTTCGCTCAAAACCCGAGCCGAGCCAAAAAAAGAGCCAGTTGTGCCGAGCTCTGGTTTACATATTGTATAGTTTCCATTCTTCATTTTGTACTTTTTTTACAAATTCCGATTGCGTCGTTTTCAATAACTAACAATGTTAGTCTAACATACTTTTGTATAGGATGGTCAAGAAGAAATAGAGGTACTGGTTCATGCTGCGTCAGATCTTGAAAGTAACGACGATGGAGTTCCTAGAGCATTTGTTTCAATAAAGGTTCGTATTGTTTGTATTTTTTAATCGTTGTTGAATATTTTTAATCGAGTTTTTATTAAATAGACAGATCAAGACTTTTCAAAAAACGTTCCGGCAAAGTCAGCCACAACTGTAGCAAAAAAGTCGAAAAATCCTTGTTGGGGCGAAGTCATCTCACTCAATTATCCGGCCGGCAATGATGTTGTTGCCATTTTATCAATTATCGACTACGACACCAAGGTGGTCTTTAAAAGTTGGCATTTTTTGTCACTTAACTCCAGGGGTCACATTGTCACAAAGCGGCCTATTCGCCTCATATCTCATGAAAACGGGCTCAAATAAAAAATCGCTGATAGACGGGTCGAACCAAATTCCATGGAGAAAATTTTGGAACAAAAATCAGAAATCTAATTTTTAATTGGTCTAGTTGGATTCAGCATGTTTGAATACCCCATAAAACACTATTTGCCAATATTTTTTTACTTTAAAAACAGTCATAACGGGGTTTTGTGACGATCGTCAAAATGTGACCCTTACGGGTTGTGAGAACACCTGTGACCCGGGGCGTTATGAATAGTCCTTACCAAACTTTATTTTTTCATTTTCGCTC
>SCLG01001344.1:0-11153 GCA_004367875.1 Oikopleura albicans
TCTTTATCCGGTCACTTTGCCCGCTCGTGCGTTCATCCGGCCACTTTTTTCAAAAAAATCGGCTAAATATGGGTTGAACTCAGATGCAAAAGTTCTGTTCTAAATTTCAGAATAGATCAGAACGCTTGTTCTATCATGCCCGAACGCATTTTTGAACGTTTTTTCGAATAGAACAAAAAACGTTCTAAAAAACGTTCTTAATGGCCGTTCTGTTGTGTTTAGTGATGAAAAAATGCTCAGAACAGTGTTTGTGCGATATTTTGTTCTATTGGCGTTCTGTTATCAAGTTTTCAAGTTCTGCAAAAAAACAAAACTTTTGCATCTTAGACTTCAACTTGAATTCCATCATAGAATCTAAATATTTTTTTTAACCTGAGTTGTTTGATTTTTGTTCACCAAGATCTAATATAAAAAAACCTGTACATAATGTATGGTTTGTTCAATTGACTGAACAATGAGTAATATCGGATCTAAAAATTTCCCGCTCGTGAGTTCATCAGGCCGGTTTCTCATTGGATAATAACACTTTCGTATTTCGCAATTCCCCGCTCGTGCTCTTATCTCGCGAAAAGTTCTATAAAAATACGTCCGTGCTGTTATCTTGCGAAATCATTCATTTTTTGGGGTTTTTCAGCGTTTCCGCCTACGCATTGAGCAGTTATCTTGCGAAAAAACGCTTATCTTGCGACTTTTCGAGGACAAAGCTCGCAAGATAACTGCGCACCCTGTGTAATCGATTACAAGTCCGACAGCGAAAAAAATACAACTTTATTTCCGTTATCAAGAGTAATTCGTCATAGATTGAACCCAGGAAACCTCCCTAATAAAAGTTAGTTGCAATTAATAGTTTTCACAAACATTTTTTCTCAGACCAATTTTTTCAAAACTATAAACTAGTAAACGGTTCGGTAGCCTAAAAAATCAACCCTTTCGGTTTACCGGTTAACCGTTTGTGATCTTAGGTTTTTGTGGTCAAATCGACCAAAAATTGTTCAAAGATGGTCGGGGAGTTTTCAAGAGTACAGGGAGTTTGGTTATAAGGTCAAACTCCAAAAAATGTCTTGACCTTAATGCATTCCAAGAAAAATGACTTGACTTTAATACACTCCAAGAAAAATGACTTGACCTTAGTGCAAGAAAAAAAACAAAAAAGATATGATTTCTATGAAAAAATGATTACCCGTGTTGTTCCAAACGTATATGTCGAGTTCTAAATTAACATCAGAAAAAGTGAAAAGGCATGGTTTATCTTGGAAAAAAAAGATTTGACCTTAGTGTAAAAAAGATGACTTGACCTTATAATGGTCACACCTTGCGACCTTATAACTAGACACCCTGTATGAAATTGAAATATTTGATCTGACGGGATATTGTTGATTTGGCGATTTCGTTTATCCGAAAAGACGACATCTTCCATGATGTTAATTTTTGGCACAGCTCCCGTTCGCATTCGATTTCGGAAACGGGACTTTCGGCCACCATCATGAACGCAGTATGATTCTATATTCCATGCTCGAATGTATCCTGTAGAAAAGATACAAAATCTTATTTTTAAGCTTACATTGGCTCATATAAAGAAATCATATACTTGTATTATTTTTAAAATAATTGATTTTTAAAATAATAGATTAATAATCCAGCTTCAATCCTCGTACCTTCAACCACACAGTACGCAAAGCAGAAAAGTTAACTAAAAGATGTATGCCACGTTTTCTAGCCTATATAACAGAATTATACTTTAAAAGCAGGTCAAGCGTTGACATAATAACAAAAAAGTGATGAACTCATCAAAAAAAGTGGCTTTTGAATCTGTCCGGCCAATCAGCGTGTTCGAACAGCGACAGATCATATTTTTGTGAGCAAAAATTAATTAAAATGCACTCAATTGTTTTGTCCATTATGTCAGCGCTTGACCCGCTTCCAACTTATAAATACGTTATATGTCATAACACATGTCAGATTGATTTTTGCGTTTCTAGAAAATAAACTTTTCCAAAAAACATTGAAAGTTGTCGCCAACGGACATGTTTTTTTTTAATTTTATTGAAACTGAAAACGAGACATACAGTACACGACTAAGCCAGTTACGTATTTTGCAAGAGCTATGTTTACACGAGTTATTTTTTCAGAGTTTATGCTGAAACCCATTATGTTTTTATCAGTTTTATTAAAATTTTACCGGTATCTTTGGGTCTCCTAATTATACAGTGTGATTCAAGAATGAGTCAGCGAGAGCAAATTTCTGCACGCGCTTTTCATGCTGAAACAATTGTTGGACCACACAGTATATACGGTTTGTTTTTGAGGTATAAATTATAGCTTACATAACCCCTAAACACCAACTGCGGACATTTGTTTAGTATATTACCTGTGGGACACCAGCGCAGTTATGTTTCCGAAATAGTTTCAGGCAAAAAAAAAAAACGGTAACATAACATCACAGTGTTTACGCAGAAAATTTTACAACAAATGATGAAATACTATGAAAATATTACATTTCGGCAACATAATTGCACAGGTGGTTATCGGTTATGCGATATTTTTATTCCAAATTAAGGAAAAAACGATTTTGATCTCGTGTCTTCACTACCAGCGTTGACTAATAGTTCTCCACTCCTTGAACCAACCATTACAGTAACGGATTCATTATCATTTGACGTGGCTGTAAACTGACCCAACAGACCGTCTTGACGATGCACTGATCAGGCAAATACCCATCCGAAGTCGTCAGATGCCAATAAAGTTCTGGATGATGTTTTCGAGCTTTTAGAAAAATTATTTTTTCAATTGATGTATTTGCCTTCCAGTACTTGGAATTGTCAATATTCATCAGATTTTTTAATTTAATGTCCAACGCTTCGGCACCTTTAGGGTGACCTTTTGACGTATTTCCGAAAAAAATGTTTCGCTTTGTAATGTTGAAATACATAGATTATTTTTTGACCAGATTTCGGATTCTTGGAACGTTTTCGATTCTCGAGAATAGCGTCCAAAAAGAGCATAGTCACAAAAAGGTTTTTTTCTATTAGAAGGACCCTATTTTGGCCGGAAAATCGTTCCAAAAAGGAGTAAGGACTGTAGTATTTTTCTTTGTTTTCGATATCCTTGTTAAGGGACTTATTTTAAATGACGACTTTTTCACTAAACCCAAACTAAAGGCTTATAGAAATCCATACCAGAAACATGGTAAAGGGGTGGGGGGGTTTGTTTTTTCGTCGGACGAAAGACCAGGGGTCCAGTTATAAGGTCAAACCCCAAAAAATGACTTAACTTTAATGAAGTTCAAAAAAAAAATGACTTGACCTTAGTGCAAAAAAGATGACTTGACCTTATAACGGTCATACCTTGTGACCTTATAACCAAACCTCCTGTACCTGTTTTCATAACCGGTTAAAGTTGAAAATTGTCGGTGTCCCGAAGTTCAGCCGAGCATGTCCTAAATTTTAAACTCGTGATAAAAAAGTTAATCGACCGTTTTTAAGATGTTATATTATTATGATATACTATTTTAAAACTTTACACCCCTCTTTGGTTAATTATAGGTTATTAAACCGGTGTAAAGAGGCAAAAAATGTTTATTACAGTACTATTTACATGTAAAGTTTGACCGGTCATAAACACCGGTAATTTCCTCCGGCGAAAAAACAGACCCCCTATACCACGCGCCCATCATTTGGTTGTTGTTTACCGTTGAGCATGCGCAATAGCGTTTCTGGTATGAATTTCTATAAGCCTTTAGTGTGGGTTCTTGTGAAAAAGTCGTCAATAACGTCGAATTTTTTTCGAAATAAAAACCTTTACTCGGTATTCTTACCTTTACTTAGCGTGCCATTACAAAACGCTACTTTATACCAATAATTTATTGTTTGTAAGTAGTAGATATTTTTAATTCTAGTAATTTCAACACTTAACTTTACAGGAGTCTTCTTCTTGGGCGTCTTTTGATCGGTTAGGAAAAGTCGACAAATTTGAGTGTCTATCTTTTATCGAATTTCTTTTGGTTGAAATCCGCTTTGGTATTTTGTGCGCTACAATTATCGTCATTTCCGATTTGATTAATGGCTACAATCTCGTTCAGTTTTAACGTTGAGCGGCGAATGAATGACTGACTCAACGTGGAACTAGGTGATGATCATCCCCTGCATTTATCGTATTCAGTCCAGTTTCGATTTTACTTATCGTCGGCGCTTTGATAGTCGGCATACGTTCCATGTTTGGATCTGCTTTTGTCAGTGTTTTTCGATTTTCGACAGGAAGTGGAGGGGTTGAGCTCAGCGGACCGGTTTTTGTACCATAACCACTCTTCTGATTCATGCCTGTTTTCAAGATTCAGAATACGTTTTTACCAACAACAGCTGAAACATTTTCCCAAATCTTTAGATTCTGACAAATAAGTCCCCCTTAGTAAGAGTTTTCTACTACAAGGGGTCTGATTATAAGGTCAAACCCAAAAAAATGACTTGACCTTAATGCGATCATCAATCTAGCCCTAGATAGCATCAAAATAATATTCATTGCGATTATCGTATGGCCGGTTATAAGCCCCTCCGCGTTTGTCTGCGTCGAAAAAAAAGTCGTCACTCCAAAAAAATGACTTGACCTTAGTGCAAGAAAAAACTCCAAAAAAAAAATGATTTCTATAAAACAAAATTATTACCCGTGTTTTACCCGTGTCGTTCTAAACTTATATGTCGAGTTCTAAATTTAAACCCGAAAAAAGACATGATTTATCTTGAAAAAAAATGACTTGACCTTGTGACCTTATAACCAGACCCTCCCCTTAAATGCCTAATTGTAGTTATCTTTCATTGCCTACTCAATTTCAACCATACGCCTACACAGTGTACGTTTATCTTTCATTTCTGAGCCTATTTCAAGTAATCTTTCGTCATTTTTACCATGGTTTGCGAATAATAACCGTACAACTGGTCTATCGAAAGTTCTTCCGAAGTTCTCCCTTATCCACCAACATTTGCGTAAATCACGTCTGGTACTGGTTGACCCGCGTTTTCAGCTTCATGGTTTCGGACTTTTCGATTCGGTATTTATCGGTTAATTGTTTGTTTGCCTTCATTGTCTTCTACCACTCTAAACATGTTCATTTAGTAGGCTGAAATTGTTTTTAAACTAAAATATAAACAGTCGTTTTTTTCTAAAACTGACTCATATTCACAAAACGGATATTTGTTGTTTTTCTTATTACTTTTTTCTAGAATTACAAAAAAAAAGTATAAAAATATCCGTTTTGTGAATATACGTCAGTTTTAGAAAAAATGCCAAAAACAAGAGACGCGAGCGGCTTTCTAAAGTGTAAATTTTGTGAGCAGACCTTTGGGGGACCGAAAGCCCCAAAAAACAAACATACCCATCAAAATAGGGATCATCCTGAAGGTATGGGATATAACGCATTTCGAAATAATAATTTATTGTGAAGGCGAGGAAAGTCATGTCGTGTACAAACTAAACTAAAAAAAACTAGACTCCATTTTTCTGCACATTTTATGTTATTACTACTTAAGGACGGGTCACTACCGTTATTTACAAAATTGACTTCACGGGAAAACGCTACAAAAGCTAGTTCACGCCATTCATATCATCAATTTTTGTTATGAGCTTATGTAGAAATGTTTGAAGTATCACATGAAAAAAATTTCGGCACCACGTGGGTGTGAAGTTGAAGAAAACGCATATTTCAAACTCTACAGGCTTTCAGAGTTTTCAAGCGACTAATTTCGTTTTTTTTTTGCCAAAATGCTTTAAATATCATGGCCAACAATTAAACGGCTCGTTTTTTTTGATAAAAGGTTCACAACTCCAGTAATACTGAAAAAAATGAAAAAAAAAACAGATGATTCGCAACCCTTCTTGACCTTAAAAATGAGTGAACAGAACATAATTTTGAAAAAAGCGAGTGTTTGATTGATCAACCTCTAAACTTAACGTGGCTGAAGAAAACAAATCAATAGCATGAAAACTGTGAAAGCCTTAAGCTTTTAAGTTTACTTTTGGTGTTGAAAAAGGCGACTTTTGTCTAAAAAGTGCCCACGACATAAAGTTTTAGATAGAATTATATAACCAAACTTCACCCCCCATTTCTTTGGACCTTATTGATTACTCTAAAAAACAAATTAAAAAAAAACACAAAATAATATCAGATTTTTTGGAAATTAGATGGATGGTTTTTTTTTTCATCTTGGAATTTGAACGTATTTTTAGAACGTTATTTTTTTTCTAGAAGTCCGTCCATAATGAACTTGCTCTAAAGCAAAGCGCTGAAAATGTTTGGCACCGATTTTTGATATCTGTTTTTTTATCATTAAAGTTCATGGTCGTGAACCTGGCTCATTTGAAAATTTTTAGTGTTTTCGCGATTATTTTTTTACCAGACATTTATTCAAAAATCGAAGACAACAGCTTTGTGCTCCTTGTTAAAACGAAGTTTTTAAAACAAAAAAGAACTCAATAGCATCAAAGTTGTAAAACTAGATCCAATATTCGATTTGATTTTTAGCAAAGTTCATGACTTTGTGGACGGTTTATAGTGCTAATTTAGGGTCGGTAAAACAAATTAACTGATGCGTGGTACTTTCGTGAGTATGTTGCAAAAAAGTTCCTTGAATTCCACATTATACACCAGGTGCGCTGTTATGTTTCATCCTGTTATGTTACAATTTTTCCCCGTTCGTCCCGTTAAAAAATTTCTGGCGTTTTTGCCTACGCACTACGCCGTTATCTTAAATATTTCCGTTATGTTACAATTTGTACAAAAAAACGTATATTTCGCAATACTTGTGAGTTACGTAATCACTATTTTTCGTTATGTTACAAAAAAAACACGTATTGCGCAATATTTTCCCCTTCGTCCCGTTATGATACAATTTTTAATTTTTTTTTGGTGTTTTCCAAAAAAAATCGCCTACGCACTGCGCCGTTATGTTTTTTTATTTGGTTTTGAAACATAACGACACATCTGGTGTAAAATGTTTTTACGATCACTTTTTGGCATGTCATGTTTGTAAACAAAAGGTCACTCACCTCCTTAAGTTTTCCGTTTCAGTTTGTACACAACGCCTATGCCCCTTCTTAATTATGATAAATGAGCCTTTATATTCCCAAAAAAGAAACACTTTTGGACAAGTTAGCAGTGGCGCGGCGTGACCTGCTTCTCGGCAGGAACATTAGACTGCCGCCGGCAAACTTGCTTAATCACCCCCAAATTGCTTTAGACACCAATATTATATCGCTATTCCGGTAAATTTATTCTAAAAATATCACCTTACCAGTTATCTTAACATTATTTATCTTAACAAATTTGGGTTACAATCATACGCAAACAACGTGACAGGTGTTCGCCAAAATTGAAAATAAGAAAGGAATAATTTAAAAATGAATTTCATTAGTCATATTTTTTTCTCTCAAAATTATTTTTTTATAATTTAAAGTATATTTTGGGTTCAAACTACATGTAAATGTCTAATTAGGATACAAAATTAGGTCGATATATCGCGATATAGGTAGACAAAACTCGGAAATGGAAATTTAAAAAACGTGTCAAAATCATTGGACATTTTATTATGGCTAAATGTAGACCCAAAACAACTTTTTGACCAACCCTATTATTAGAGAGACAATAGAACTCCAACGCGAAACAGTTGATTGGCAACGTCGATGTTTGGCGTCTACAGTTCCGTTGGCCCCCAACCAGAACACGGACCCCTCAACGTCAGCCCTCAATACGTCAGAGAACCCGCAAAATTCAACTGATATAAATCAATCGGTTGAAATTTGCGAAATCGAGGATATCACCCCCATTATGTCAAGTTCACTGAAAAAAATGAAAAAATAATAAAAAAAACATAATTGGGCTCGTTCGCAAAAAAAAAATACCAAAAACTAACTGTACCTTATAAGTTATAAAGTATCTAGAGATAATCAAGTCCCATACCATTTTCTGCATCTGAACCACTTTTATTTATTCGCACGGTTGGTTCGAAAGAATGATTACAAAGGTCAACCACGGGAATGGGGAGTAAGTCGTTAAGTTCCATCCGATTCATTCCCGGATATCCATTTTGTCGGGTTTGGATGATTTGGACGACCCTTTTATAAGACGAAAGGGCAAAACAGTCTCGAAGCTTTTCAAATTGAGTTCCTTGTGCATTTTGAAGCATTTGATAGATTCGCGCAAATTGGCGGTAAATTGCGATAATCATCGGTTGCACTTCCATCCAGATGCTAAAACGTTCTTTCATTACTATTTTAAGAGAGAAATACCGTATTTCAAATACCCATGCTTAGAATATAAGTCCTTCAAAATGAAACAATTAAAAACGTTAACTGATTACCTTTAGATATTTAAGGGTAGTACGGTCGATTTGTTTACAAAAAAAATGTAAAAAAGAAAGGCTTCCTGGAGACAGGGAATACATTTTATAAGTTTGGGAAATACTATGAGAACCTATATCCATCCTTTGTGATTCATTTCCCGTTTTTTGCGGGACTCTAACTATTGGCAGTGAATTACGGCCCTTAACTGTATATCAAAAAGAGCAGCGGATCGCGTTGTCATTGTTACCTGACTAGTGCGGCACTACCCATTTCTTCTTTCGAGTGGCTCATTACAGTATTTTCGCTTCGTTTTAGCTTATTCATTTACTTGCGGCGGCGATTTTGAATAAAATATTGCATCGCAGCTTGCAAAGTATGATCGGTGACACCGGACTTAAACAAAGTTCGTGATTGGCCTTTTTGGTCCTCAAATATACTGTTTTCCAGCTTTAGATTAGAAATTAGTAAATAGGAAATACAGACCCAAAAGTAAAGTTATTATATTTTCAATTGATACATTTTATTATCTCCTTAATTTAATAGCTTATTAAGGTATATTATATTAAAAAAGCTCCCCATGCCCCAACGTATACTGTATTTAGATTTTTTGAAAAAAGAGCCGGTAATTAAACCTAAAAATCTTCGATAAGTGAAATAGATAAAACGGGCTTTAATGGAAATTAAACTTATATTAATTTAGATAACACCGATGGGGTTGTTACTATTAGTAACTTAAAGTAGTGCATGACAGAAAATGGCATGCGATGAAATAAAAATCGTTTCACCTAGAATTGGGCTTTGAACCTTTGTTGAGGAAACAATCAGTAAAAGTACACGGTGTCCTGGACACCCCAGGTTTGGGAAATATTTCGAATATCTGTCGAGTCAAGTTTATATTTCACGTCACTGTGAATTTTGTGAAAACGTGCTATTAATTTGGAACTATGGCCCTTGTTAGCCATACATCAATAAAACGTCGAGCCGAGTTTAATGGATCCACTCCCAATCGTTCAATTTTCGCGAGTAAAAATTCTGAATCAAATTTTTATCAAAATCCACTAATGACAATGCCCTACGCCAACTTGTTTATTTTTTATGACTATCCACACAAAAACAAAAAGCTTGGTAAGACTGCACTAACCTTTAAGGTGTTAATAACAAAACGCCTAAATTAGGCTAAATTTATTATGAAACCCAGAAACCTAAGTGATTACATAAAAACAAATTTTGTTCATTTCCATTCTTAAGGCTCGGTTTCCAAACCCTTTTCAAAGTCAGATACACAGGGTGCGCCGTTATTTTTCACCCCGTTATGTTTCACTTGGTCCCGCCCGTGCTTTTATGTTTCACTTTTTTGAGAAAATATTTTCCTCAAATGCATATCTTTATATGTTAAGCTCTACGCCGTTATGTTTCACTTTTTTCCCGTTCGGGCCTTTATGTTTCACTATTTCTCCATTTGTTTTGTGAAACATAACGGCGCACCCTGTGTATTGTTTCGCCAATTTATATTTTTTCAATTCAGTTTGGATATTAGTACGGTCCCAAGAAGGCTGTTATTTTCGAAAATCAAAACCATTTACGGTATAAAATATGTAATACGAAATTTTAAAGATAACAAAATTACCGCTAGAGGTCTGCTTCGTCGAAATCAATTTGACCCCTCCGTGATCGTCGACCACAGCTTTTACATACATTTCGACATTTGAAGTGCTAAAATTCCAAATAAATAGAAAATCTACATCAGGTTGGTTATAAGGTCAAGATCTAAAACCCGGCTTGACTTTAATGCATTTACAGGAAAAAAACTGACTTGAATTTAGTGCAAAAAAGTCCAAAAAGAAAGGATTTCCTTAAATGTGTGTCTATGTGGAGTTCTCAATTTAAACCAAAAAACAAAGTGAAAAAAGACATGATTTATCCTGAAAAAACGGCTTGACCTTAGTGCAAAAAAGATGACTTGACCTTATAACCAGACCCCCATGTAGTCGGATTAGAAGACTCAAAAAGACAGCAAAGATGAAATGTACCGTGAGATTTTCGGCACGACAAAAAATATACGCTCATAAAATCATTGGAAACATTTTTAGCAAAATAAATAAGTGATCAGGAGAAATTAATTTGATTAGGAAACATATATACAATAAACGTTGCGCAGTTATCTAGCAAACTTGGTCCTTGAACAGTCGCAAGATAAGCGTTTTTTTCGCGTGATAACCAAAAACGTTGCAAAAAGGAGTAAGGACTGTAATAGAACTATAGTAGGAAAATAAACTAACCGATTATAATACCGTACCTGAACTTTTCAAGTTAGCTAAACTGGGAGAAAAGATTTATCCAAAGCAGATTATTCTCTGACGCGCTGATTTGGCATACTTCTAATTGTCCAGATTTGGGCCAATAATAACATCTCTTAAATCATCATTTTCGAATTCACGAATTGAAAACGAATTTGAACTCTTGTTTTTTTTAACTTGAAACCGGTTCCTTCGTCCAACCAATCACGCGTTGGTAGACGTTTCTTCCAGCCAATCGTTGCGTTTTTCTTTCTTTTTTTTTCTTTCTTTTTTGTTTCTTTCCTTTCTTTCCTTTTTCTGTAATTGAAATGATTCCTCACGATTCATCGTGAGGAACCACGATTTTTTAATATGTAAATATCGATTTTTTTCAAAACTTTTTTTTCAACATTTTTTCGAAAATTTTGGAATTTTTTTTTCGAAATTTTTTTTTCGAAAAATTTATCGATTTTTTTTTTCAAAAATTTTTCGAAAAATTCCAAAAAAAAATTTTTTGCTCTTTATCACCCCTTAAACTAGCGTGGTAAA
>SCLG01001345.1:0-14175 GCA_004367875.1 Oikopleura albicans
TATTGTCCTACAGTCTTTTGATAGTCATTATTCCAATTTGACCATATTTTTGCGGAAATATTGTATCCTTCTCTTTATGATATTTTTTTAATGCGACAATGCATTTTCTTTGTTTTATCACCAAAACTTCGCATTTAGACTAAATGATTTAGTAGATCTTTTTGGCCAAAAAATATTAAATATGTACACTTGGAAACTCTTTGTGCGCAAAAAATGCAAATAAGTGAACATCGAGAAGGATTTTTTCAAAACATCAACCTGGAAAAAGTGCACATCGAGAGGTTTATTTGAAAAAAAAATGGTCCGAAAAAGGTGCACATCGAGAGGTATTTACAAATTTTCGTGAAAAAGTGCACATCGAGAGAGTGCACATCGAGAGACCCCTGACTGTATTACTTTAACGCAGTTAGAGAGTTACTTACAACCCATTACATTAAAACCCATATGGGGATTGACCACAAAAAAAAATACTTTTATCATGTTCCTGAGATTTAACTTGGTGTAGTATAAAATTATATCACCTGAAGTTATTGGAATCTACAATTTACTGCTGATTCATTTTATCTAACTCTCCCTCATATAACCTTATAAATTATAAGTTATAATTGTACGTTTTTCAGGCAAATTTTTCTTCTAAATGATTAAAAGTGAAGAACAAAAGCGTTGCATTAACGCATGGGGTGGTGTAGCAAATAAAATATCGTCAAACACTATTACTTTGTTGTATTTTATTGAGTATAAATAAGTATCATATAAAGTTGCTAACAATCAAACGACAGTATAGTGTTTACAATTCCGTTTAAGAGGTCAAATTTCGTTGGTCTTACAGACGCCGCGCCGTAGCTGAAAATACAGGTTGGTTCTTCAATTGGTCCGAATTCGTTTGTCGTTGTTCTAAATTTATATTTATGTTTTTAGGGTTCCAGCAGTTACAATTACCGATCGAGCACGTCATGATATCGCACTATAACAGAGCTGCAGACGCGAATACCATTCCAGTAAAGCCAGGATTCTTACACATCCGTGCGTTCGGTTTTCGAAGCTGGCAATTGTATTCAAACTACTGTTTGAAACTACAATTGTGATGAAACTACTGTAGGAAAACTGGATGAAATATTTGACAAACTCCCTATAAACGGTGTGTACCCAAAAATATTCCAAATACGCTTCCCCGATTAACAGCGCACCCTCTGTAGTTGATTTCATTTCAAACATACATAACTCACACATTTTAAAGTCCATAATGCTTATAAATATATTTCTATTCATGGTAGCAAAATTCGCTCAGTTTCGCTGACCGTAACATTAATATTTTTATGTGTTTTTAAATTATAAAATGTCCCTGTTTTCATCGCACTATTAAAATTTTTGGTTATTCCCATATAATACATTCTAAGGTTTAGGTCCTGGTTCGGACATACATAATGGGTGTCTAAGCATTGCTCGTTTTCTGGTCTACTTTTCTCGCCTCGAAGTTCCAGTCTACAACCGATGACAAAACACACGGTGTACTAATAATATAAGACAAGTCGATGTATGCCGGATGATAGATTCTGGGGTCTAGGAAGACTTTGAATTATTAATTTTAATGTATATTAATGTATATTAATGTATATTAAGGATGTTTGCTATGGTCGGTTGGTACAGATTTTATTTGTTTCCAGAGTTGATATGATATATAAAAAAAAATAGAGTCAGTTGTTTTAAACTTATAACAAGGCCGCTTTTATATGCCCACCGTCGAGTACTCCAATCAATAAGCCCAAAAAACATCTTCATGGCACATAGTGGTTCTTTGGGAATCCTGAGTAACTCAAGTCGTGAAACTATACCCCTAACCAACCCCAAGGAACACAAATAAGACAGCACAAGATACCTGGCTCCTGGTATTATTCAACCAATGTTACAGATAAAGGGTACAGGGCAGAAGGTAATGTGGCGCGGCTTACGCCCGCGTTGATGACGAGGGTGATTGGGCAGTCGAAAAGGCCAGTCGGCGGAGGTTGGACAGTTGAAACTGGTCGAACGGTACACCAGTATGACGGGGCTGCTTCGACGGCTGCTTCGGCGGTTGTATTACCCACAGTGGCGACGGCTGCAGTTGTCGCACCACAGTCGGCAGAGGTCTAATCGATGACGGTCACAGTACCGGAATCGACGTCAGTTCCACACTCGTCCCCCACTCCAACTCCGACGGTTATCGACCACAGCTGCAATACACACTACTCCGGTGACCTTGAGCAATAGGGAAGCGAAATGTTCAGCAATCTCAAAGGTGTACCAGGACTCCAAGAAACACTAAAGGTATAGTTTATTATTCCGCATACTTTTATTTTCTCTAAAACATAAATAATACAATATTTATTTTGGCCTTAGTTTTGTTTACATTTTTAAATAAGTAAAAGTGAGTCAGTTACACGCAGTTTAACCTTTGGGCTCCATAAATCACGAATTCATCTTAAAATAACGAATCAAGAGAACCATTATTTCCTGGAGGCTCGTCTAAATTACATGATTCAATATATGGAACCAGCGATTTTATTTAAGCGCGGTCTCCAAATCCACACGATTCAATTCTTGTCAACAGTTTTTGACAGTATGTGTATAAGTAAAATTAGAATTGGGCTCCTGTCACAATCACCGAATCAATTACAAATCTTGTTATTTTTTGGCATTTTTTCCATTTTACAACATTTCGAGTTTTTTTGAAATTCTCAGCGGGGGGTCTTTTCCGAATGTTATGTGATTGTTTCTGGTATTGATTTTAGGCCAAACCGCGTACACCCTACCTACGGTTTGATAAAAATATTATTTGAACGCGAGCAAAGTTGGAACCACCATGGCGTCGCATGAGTTAATAATAATCCAATTATTACGGTTGAAGATATCAAACCCTTGCCCAAAAAATTGGAATTTTCGGTAACAGACTGCGCAGCCGCTACGTTAATTTGTCGATAAGCAAACTGGATTAGAAGATCGACTAATTTGGACAATACCGGCGTATGGAGGGGTTTGCGCTAAGTGTTGATCCAACTTTTTCATCAAACGACAAACCTTCAGACGCTATTCGAGACTATTGTTGGCTGTTCACATTGATGACTCAGGCTAAGTCCGTTCCAATCTAATTTAATTCATTGAGCAGTCAATATCACAGCTGTTTGTCATCATTACCAAAAATCTTGTTAAATTTGATTTTAACTGTAAGCAGTAAATTCTGTTTATTTGTGATCTTTTACAGACCGATTTAATGAAATATTCAACATAACAACAGGTATATCAAGGCAAACTAACAAATTAGCTATTAAGGAGTAGTTACCTTAAATTGAATTAAACGAAAGTAGACAATAGCAAATTTACTATTAGTATAAATTAGTGGTGTAATATTCCTCAATAAAAAACAAACTAATACAGTAGTTTTGCTTAATAGGAATGACTGAACAGTTTATTTCAGTTATTTGACGTCCTAATACTCACTATTGGTTGATGTATATGTGCCTTCAGTTTTATTTTATTTTGATTTAAAATAGTGCGAGTAATTTCATTCGCACTGGAGACCTTGAGCGTTAGAAAACGCCCCCTTGCTCACCTCGCCCGTAAGAAGTTAATACACGTTTTGCAAAGTCTATGTAATCTTTGTTGTAATAAACTGCCTGGGCTGTCGTGAGAAATGGAACCGTCGATTCAGGGACGTGGACTGATTATCCGTATTTGGCTCTTGACTGTCGCCGCTGACCTGTCCCAAGCCGTTTTCGTCTGTGGTAAACCGGTCAGACGGAAAACACATTCGAGCCCGTCCCGAAACGTTAAACGCCGAGTCGCCGACTCTCTAGTGATGTCGCCGACACTCTTGCTTATTTTGTCCCAAGGACAGTCTGCCATTAAGTGGATTCATTTTATAATTTCCATTTTAAATTATTATTTATGTAATAACTAACTTTTAATAATCATTTAAATGATAAATTATTTTTGATTTAAGTCTGGGCTATGACGAGGTGTCCTTACTCGACTTAAATCAGTTAAGAATGACTCATTACGTAAACGAATCATGCCCTGTAGATACATTACCACCTGTTGCTCAAATCGATTCGGGCAAGAATTCAAATGATTATTTCGGGATAATCCTTGACAATTAGAGGTTTAAAACGTTCAAAATTGCTCACAACAATATAATAATGATAAATGTCTCATTATTGCATTTTAGGGCCTAGAATACAGTAGAAAGTGAATGCCGTTGATTGTTAACAAAAGCCTTAATCACGTCCAATAATTTTCAAAACTCGACCGGGTGGAGAACAACCTTCCAGTAACGATTTCATCAGTCTTAGATTGGTATTGTTTTATATATTATAGTATGTAGGCTCTGGAATCTACCCGACGATATATTTCGTCTATTATTGTTCGGTATTTCGAAACTTTTTTTGGACATTATAGTTTGTAGGCTGTTCCCGTAGGAAATTGACTGCCGTATTTTTGCAGGAAACACATTTAGCATTAAATTAAAAAATGTTTCGTCACTTAGAGCTGTTAAAAAATAATTAAACTAACTGCGTGAAACCTGTTGTAGCTTATCGGTTTTGAAATTTGAATGTTCAGGGCCGCGTGAAGGTCTTTAGGAAACAGTTATTATACACAATAACATTTAATGGTTCAGCCTTTTTTTACCTTGGATCTCGCAAAATCTTTTATAACATTTCCCAATTTGTAAACAACATTCTGGTCCGTCCTGAAGTGTCAATCGAAAAAATTGGACTTTTAAACTTTGGACTTCAAAACTTGTGCTGATTTTGTACTGAAGTTGCGTGAGTTGCACATCTGATTTTTGATACTTTACGATATACATTTTAAGATATAAGTGGTGTTATTTTGTACTAAAGTTGCATGAGCTTCGTCTCTGATTTTTACGATATTTTTCGTTAAACTTATAATTATATGTTTGATATAATCCTTATAAGATGTAACGGAGTGTTAAAAAAACTTAATTCGAGGTACAAATGACTTATTAACACTCCGATACATCTAATAAGGTTTATATCAAACATGGTAATGTTTAAACGACATTTTCAAAATGAAGCTTAGCTATCTAATTAAGTTAGCCCCAAAAATACCTGAAAACACCTATTTTACATTACTTTGTAGCAACATCCACGGGGTAGCACAATTCATTAGTAGGATTGCAGCTATATTTTCTATGGCTGGGACACCGCGTGGATTTTGGTACAAGAGACCAAATTAACAATTCAGGATTACCGAAGGTTTAATGGAGATACTATTTACATTTCAATAACGCAAAACAATTGACAGCTAAAATAATTTACATAATAATTAATTGCATTCTCAACGTGTTTCAAAGATATTGAAGCAATTTTTCAAACAAAAACGCCCAAAGAGGCTTATTTACAATCAATATCCGGATTACCTACCCGAGTTAGATAAAAAACTTATTTGGATGTTAGTTTACACTATTTTCTCCAGTAATCCGAATTTAGATTTATTATGTTTTAAGGCATTCTCAAATACATAGTAAAGTGAACATGACGAAGGTGAAGCGTTATCTTCGTCGATCGAACAGTTCAACCTGGGACATATGTCCATCCCAGACCAAATGCTGTTTCGCATATTTCGAAGCGCTTCTATGTTCAATACTCATATATCAACGACACTATTTATTTTATTTGTCTTATTTTACGGCAAATATTCTAAAGTTAAAAAAATAAAAATGTGTTAAGGATGGTTTATTCTTAGACTATTAAGGCACTAACTTAACCAGATAGCTCGATTTAGCAAGCTGTATAGCTTTTGCACAAAAATAAGTAAAACACTCAAGAAACAACAACGCAAACGAGTTTTTTACTGTAGAATTTAACATGCCATGTATACCCTCATCTTTCACCAAAAATGTTTCTTCGAAACTCTGCAATTTACAAGACAAAATATTACATTTGTATATACTATACATTTGTATTGGCCCGCTAACCAGGACAAACATTTAAGCACAGAAATTCCAGTTAACGGTATACTTTCTATGATGTATCAAAATTATGCATAGACAATTTTGCTAATATCATTTCGAAAGCCGTGCGCTTCCGAGCGTTAACTTGAGTTATGTTGCAAGCATACGAGGCTTCACCATTAGTTAATTTAACTATTACGCAAAATACTTATTATGATTTAACTATTCATTTGTAAACAAGAAGCACCAAATTGTTGAGCATGTTGTATTTTTCCTGGTGACAAAAAATGATTGCCATCTTGTGTCAACGACTTGGCACCTTGGTTGGTTTGAAACCTAAATGAAAAAAACGGAAGTGAGATACCTACATTAGGTGCTTTATTATTCATACGTCTTGTATACACTAGATTAATTTAACTTTGAGCTGAATTAATAATAAAGAACTAAACCACGTCAAAACTTTTACAGCTTTTTAAAAGATTGTTTAAATTTTGTCTATCAAGGTGCAAAAACAAGGATAGTATCAGGTACAGTTACACCATTCAGATACAAGAATTCATGGGTAAATTCATGGGTAATTTCGGAAGTCACACGAAAGCTTTGGATGCTTACGCTTTTTCTCCGTCGCAACGTTTGCGTTGGGAGGAATAAGTATTTTAGCGTCCATCCAGTATTCCGGATAACAATTTCATCTGATAGTTTTAAAGATGGCTCAATCATGTGTACAAACGGAACCTGAAAACGAGTACATTTTTGTCACACATATCTTACTCTAATAATAATCTAAGGAGGGGACATAGGAGTTGTTTAGAAAGTTTACTCGTCAGAATATGTGCGTTAACGACTATAATTTTTGATGAATTTCTATCGACTTTTTTGAAGGTTAGGGATCAAGATCCGGTTAAAACATGGCTTTTATTTGTGGACTGATAACTCTTCTCGTAGAGCTTGGAACTAAGCAAAAACGGGAATTTATAAATGCTACTAGTATTACATTTTTTAAAATGTTTGATTTTTGAGGTAAAAAAATTTCGGCAAAAAAAACACAAAAATGGGGTGACCACTAGTACATGTATCATGACCTTGAGTTTTGAACTTTTAAAACCGAAATTTTAAAATCCGAAACGATACGTGTAAGCGCATTAATTCAATGTTTCTTTTTCAATGAAATCAATTTTCTATCGTTAAATCTAGCATTTTAGGCACTCATGTTTTCGAAAAAAAATGACTTCTTGTCTAAAAATTGTTGATAAGTTTTTGAGTTTATTTTTGAGATAAAAAAAAATTATTACCACTAATCTAGGTATCTTAAATTACTATCTAAAACAACCGTTGCATTGCATTTTTCTGATTGAAATCGTATAATCACTTTCTCAAATAGAGGCATCTTCAAGTTTTACGTTTCTGTTTATACACAACGCCTATGTCCTAACGCCTTACAGTGTTAGTCACTGTTATCAATCATGACAATAGGAACAATATATATTTGACCAAATACAAGAAATCAACACCATCAACACTGTTCACGCGATTCACGTGTAATTTCTGTTTTTTTTTGTCAAGTTCAAGTCGGTCTGGGCGAGTCGTGATGATACTAATGACCACCAAAATACAGTTAATATGTTAAAGTACATATGTAACTATAGTTGTGAATTGTATTTTATAGCGTTTTCCCGAAAGTACAGTTCGTAAAAAGCATGATTGGCCCATCCATAATTGGTCTAAAACGTAAAATTCCCATTTTTTTGTAATTTCAACTTTTTATTAGAATGGTGAGCCCATGAATATGAAACTATTTTTTTTGCCTATTTCGCACGTTAATGACGCATTCGTCCGAGAAGCGCCCACTTTAACAAAAAAGCTACAGGGGGTTGGTTATAAGGTCAAGGTCTTAAAAACTGACTTGACCTTAACGTACTTAAAAAAATTGACTTGACCTTATAACCAACCGGAAATTTTCCGAAAACTGGCTTGACCTTAGTACCT
Organism: Oikopleura albicans; assembly: GCA_004367875.1. Lineage (NCBI taxonomy): Eukaryota > Metazoa > Chordata > Appendicularia > Copelata > Oikopleuridae > Oikopleura > Oikopleura albicans. The sequence goes on from SCLG01001345.1 coordinate 7,937, forward strand.
GAAAAAACTGACTTGACCATAGCGCAAAAAAACTGACTTGGCCTTATAACGGCACAAATGGCTGACCTTATAATCAACCCCCTGTAGTATTTTACTTTCTAGCTCAACTAAAAATATCGGATATGTTAAAAGTCATACTGTATGACTCATACAGAATGAACGTTAAAACATATATTTCTTCTAAAAGTTGCAAACGAACAAAAAAACCTAAACATCCAAGGTCATCGATCATTTCCGAACAATTTTTTTGTTGGCTTCGTGGACATTAACAACACTTTTTAATGCAGTATTTCGAAGGAAAATTTCTGTGAAAATGTACATGGAATTGGCCACAAAATTTCCTCAAACACGTTTTCTTCGATGAATGTTTTTCACGGAAACGTTTTCTTGAAAACACGCGGTGCCCTGTTGTTTAGTAAAATTGCAAAATGTGTTCTTCTGATTTACAATAGATTATTCGATCTTCTCTGTGATTTCATTCGAAGACTAAAAGTGTCTTCAAACAAGAATTGATTTTCGCCGTCAGTTTAAAAGTGATTTCATTTATTATGCCACGTCGTTTATCCTGTTATTGACAAGGAAAATAACGTCGCACTTGCGCTGTCATGTGAGATTTCATTTGCACGTTTTATTTGTTTAATCTTGTAAGCTTACCCTGTAGACAACTTGCAGTTGAACTGACATAATTCCAATCTTGTTTGAAACAAAAAACATCCGACACCGTGGGATGACGTTTTCCATTGTATTTGGCTACTTTTGAATCGGACGAATCGAAAAATCTGAGAGAGCGGCATCGCTTTTCCCCGCGATCGTCCACTCGCAAACAACTGTTATTGATTTTTCGGAGTCGCGTCAAATCAGCTGGACAATGGGGTTTTACTAAATTATTGAAATAGTTAGAATCAGTGTTGGAATCGTTGGCCAACGTCAAACGCCCAACCAACGCGTTGGTAGCGTTGAGATTTTTTTTTCTTCCCAACGCGTTGGAAGCGTTGGGGAAAAATTCAAGCTCATTTTTTTTTCAACGCTTAACGCAATTTTATACTGTATGTATGCCGTGTAAACGCAAGACGCCCATTCGACATGTTCTCTTTCTTGTTCAAAATAGTTTTTCACTTATCTGTTAAGCATCAGTGTTGGAATTCTTGGACGTTGGGGTGCGTTAGCCAACCATCAACGCCCAACCAACGCGTTGGGAACGTTGGTTAGATTTTATTCCGAACGCGTTGGGCGTTGGGAAAAATTGAAATGTTGGCCAACGCTTGCGTTCGGCGTTGGGAAAATCCGATCGTTGGCCAACGCTTGCGTTGGGGAAATTTGGACCGTTGGCCAACTTTTCCAACACTGGTTACAGTATATTAAATATTAGACGATAGATAGATTTTTTCTAGATTGTGCTAAAATTACTATTTTTATGGGGCCCTAATAGGCTATTAGTATAACTTATGATACACAGGGTGCGCAGTTATCTTGCGAAAATTGCCGCTCGTACGCTTATCTTGCGACTTTTCATAATTTTATTTTTCGGGATTTATAATATTTATATGATATGCACTGAGCAGTTATCTTGCGAAAAAACGCTTATCTTGCGACTTTTCAAGGACCAAGTTCGCAAGATAACTGCGCACCCTGTGTAACCGGTTTTTATATCTTTTTCGCCGTCATAAACTCCCTAAAACTTGAAAAAAAAGTATTTCGATTCATCGTATTTACTGCATATAGAATACACCAGCATACCAGTTATCTTAACAACTGTTTTGCTCAAAGAGTTACGATAATTAGATTTTGTTAAGATAATTGGGTAGGGCATTTGGTAAATTATTGGGAAAATCAATACGTTTCGATATAAAAAGCGTTAAGATAACCCAACTTTGTTAAATAACTGGTGTTAATATAACTGGTTATGGGTGTATATCATATAGTCTATCGCAATGATTTTCAAACGCGAAAAAATAAATAATGTTACCACTTTTTTGGTAACGTTGCTTGACAGCGCGTCTGAGGCCTATGTGGCCTGTTATTGGTCCTTTTTGAGCTATTTCCTTCTTTGAGCTTTAGAATTCAGAGCATTCCATTCTTTGAGCTTCATTGAGCTATAAAAAAGGACCAATAACAGGCCACATAGGCCTCAGACGCGCTGTCAAGCAACGTTACCAAAAAGTGGTAACATTATTTATTTTTTCGCGTTTGAAAATCACTGCGATATATGAAATAGTCATCATGAAGTGCAAAAAAAAAAATCTTATAAAAAATCAAGAAAATTTGAACATATCAGATTTTCAAAAAAGTCGGCCAAATGGGAAATCGCCCCAAGGAGTGCTCCTGCTAGAATTTGTTTGTCTATTAATTTTTACTTCATTTGACTTTAATTATTATGAAAAGTCACACTGTGTCACACTGTGGAGTCCACAGCAACTTGCAGAAAATGGATTTTTGTACCAGACATTACTTTACAGTATTAGTGTAAACTTTACACTGTAAAGCCTACAAAGGTATAAAGGGTGTAATATTAGTCTAGTTTTTGACGTAAGGCTCGAGTAGAGCTAGGGAGAGGTCTTCGTCCAAAAACAAGATCAAAAAAGACATGATTTATGTGGAAAAATCTGATTTGGCCATATTATATTATGGCCCATATAGCAGTCAAAATGTCAAACCTTGTAACTTATAAGGTTTGACATTTTGACTGCTATATGGTCAAATCAGATTTTTCTACATAAATCATGCCTTTTTTTTGGATCTTTTTTTGGACGAAGTTTTAAGTTAGAATAACACTTATCCTTAAAATAAGTTTTAACGTGTTTATTGTTAGACTACAAGGGGGTGGTTAGAAGTTATGATTTGGCCTTATAGCTGTCAAAATGACAACCTTATAAGTTATAACTCATAATATTTGACATTTTGACAGCTATAAGGTCAAATCATAAGTTATAACCACCCCCCTTGTAGTCTAACAATAAACACTTTAGAACTTATTTGAAGGATAAGTGTCATTCTAATAACGTTTAGATGGTTCAGTTGAACCGGAATAAAGTATTAAGTTTAAATTTTAAAGTGCCCAAAATGTGTAGTACAAAGTTACCTTCGACGGTGAGGGCTGATTTTGTGCGTGCCTTCACAAATTGCTTGGGCTGTTGGGGATGTTCAACTCTGAGTTTTCTGAGAACGATCGGGTTTCCAGGTTCATGTTTGCCCTCAATCCGGACTCGTTCCAAAATCGGTTTCACCGGTTTAAGCAGGTGTTTCCATTGACAGCATGGGCAATCATATTCCGGTCCCAGTACTAGCCGGTCATCATCAATGCAAACATGACGAAAGTCTTCGTTATTATAAAATTGCCTCGAGGGCTGAAACAGGCCATAGGCCGGGCCGGATGCGCGTGTGTGGGCGCGCCGGGACCGTTTTATGTCTGGCTCATAACTGTCGGACGCGCAGCTATCATCGGTTTCAATCGCAAGAGGCGCATCGCGCTCCACACTTTTTTCCTCACTTTCACCACTATAGTGTTCAAGTGCACTATTATGGGCCTCACTATACTCGATGGCCATTGGACCATCTGTATCCAATTTTCGCTTTTTGGGAATAATTAGGGAGTCCGGCGAGTCGGGATATTCCCGTTGGGGGGAGTCGATGGCCTTGAGAATATTTTCAATTATTCCCCCGCCGCATTCACTATCATTGCTATCTTCGTGATAACGCGATTGGATAATCTCCATTGGTTCGCAATCTGATTGGGTTATTTTCATATGGGAAAAAGTTTCCTCTGGGTCAAATTTTTCAGACGTTAAAAAAACGCAACTCGAGTCTAAATCAACCATTTTTCACTATAAAACAATTTGTTTTTTTTGTATCTCTTTTTAAAAATATAGATTATTTGAGAATGGGGCGAGGCGTGTTGAAGTGCGAGAGAGAGAGAGAGCAGGCTTCTATGTTTTACCCACTCGGGTAACTCGGCTGTTGATTGGTCCTTGGGCCAAGTCTGGGGGGACAAAATGAAATGAGAGTCAACTTGTGAATGTAAAAACTAAGATAACAAGATAAATAAGTAAAATAGTTTTTGCCCACGCCTCGTTAATATTTTTTTTTTCATTGATAATATCAATTTGATATAACGATGATAATATCGGGGTTTCCCAAGCATTTGATGGAAATGATATAAAGTCCAGAATATATACAGTCCCTGATACCTTGAGTGCCGATTTTGTTTTCCCCAAAACAGCGGCACTCAAGGTAGTGTCCCGGCACTTAAGGCAGTGTCACATTTTTGCCGGCACTCAAAGCGTCAAATAAAAAAAATCCCAAAAAACGGGACATTAGGGACTGTAGATACATTTTTAGGTCTTTGAAAACTGTTTTCGAAACATTTTTTGGCGAGGTAGATTGCTCCAAAGTTTTTTTGTATGAGAATGAAACATTTCAGACTATTGACAATAAAATGCCTAGAAAATGCTCTCTAGTACCAAAACGTGTCGGCTCTTTCAATCTTTTTATTTCACCATCGTTATCTGCGGGTTAAACAGCATGTTATATCAGTCTACATGAGTTAATCTGTTTTTTGTATGTAATAGTCTACGATGCAAGTCTACGATAGATAATGATGGTGAAATAAAAAAAGATTGAAAAAGGGGACAAGTTTTGGCGCTAGAGAGGATTTTCAAGACCCGTAAAAAACAAAAACGCTGAGGACAGTTCTCCAAAAAACAATTTGAAAATATTCAAAAGTTGTGTCGTGTGGGATGAAAAAAGTCCAAAAATATACACCGGGTGCGTAGTTATCGGGCACCCTTTGCTGTTATAGCCTATAACTTATAGGGCGGTTTTTTCCCATATTTTTGGATATTTATGACCAAATTTCCCGCTCGTGCTGTTATCGGGCACCCTCGTGCTGTTATCAGGCGGTTTTTTTTGCATATTTTTACCTTATTCCGCTTCCGCCCTGAGCAGTTATCGGGCGCCCGATTAAGGTTTTTTGTCGCGAAACCCGCCCGATAACTGCGCACCCGGTGTATTTTGAGATTTTTCCCGCTAGTAAGCTCAAATAAAAGAAAAAAAATCATTTATCCCCATATTTTGCCTCTATTTCTATCTTCCTCCACATTTGCCTTTCTTCGCATTTGCCTTTCTTCGCATTTGCCTTTCTCCACATTTGTCGTTCTTCACCGATTCTCCCTTCGACCAATTGCACTTGATATCAATTCAGTCGGTACCAATTTGCACAATTTGTCAGACTGTATATTGTGGTCGCTTAGGGTGTTTCCCTAATCAATTCAAAAACGATTTGACCTGACAGAAATTGATTGATGAACCTGCAGAGTATATTTTTTGCGCTCGATGTTAATAGGGATATAGAGTCGTGCGGAATAAATAAAAGGTAAAATGAAAAAAAATTAAGACGAAAAAAAAATGTTTGATGATGAAAAGAAGACGACCGATGCACATGTTGTTATTTCTTCATAAATCGATGCTAATTTAAGTAAGATGCGTTGGATTTAAGACTGCAGGCAACAGTCATTTTGAGAATTAAATCATGAAATAATAGAGAGATAAGAAAATTCACGTTAAATGGAAGAAGATTCTAGATTTTAGCGATCTGCCATAGGGATGTAACAAAAAAAACGAGATTCACAAAGCGACATTTTGAACTTTTCCGAGGGCTCGGAATTTTTTTCTAAAAACCATCCTATCAGATGTAGTTTTTCTTCTTGAATCGAACCATGCCAAACATAATAATAAAAGACTGCTAGTTTTGGCGCTAGAGAGCAAAACAAGTAGTAAATAGGAGCAAACACTCATTCTAGAATTTAGCGGAAAAGACTGAAAAGTCCCAATGACAAATTTGAAAAGAACGAATTAATGAACAAAAAGTTCGAAATCATAATTTAGTCAGGGTCACAATTTATAATCTCCAAATACACTCCTTGAGGGTTTATCTGCCCATTTCATGACCCGAAAAGTGGGCAGATAAACCGAAATTGGGCAGATAAAGCCGCAGGCGTAGGCGGAAAACTTTGCTAAAATATTTTTGGGCAGATAAACCGACGGTCGGCCTCATTCTAAATTTGTACCAAATTTCGGTGCGTAAACTGTATATCTAGTTCTTGTTAAAAGTGAAATTACAAAATTACAAAAAGAAAAAAGTTTATTCATCAGTTGTCGGTTGATACAAAAAAAGAGATTTAGAAATTATATGATGAAGGTCCCAAAAAATGACTCAGTGGGCAGATAAACCCTCAAGCGTAGGC